>JAHBCN010010679.1:0-31262 GCA_019359885.1 Listronotus oregonensis | reverse complement strand
TTAAAAAGATGGTACATTCCACCCAGTGATCCTATTACCTATTTTAAGTAAAGAAAGAACCCTTCGTAAGATTTGAACATAGATAACAGTCAGTAGCCGAAAAAAGATAACATCAAGAGTGACAGCTGCTCACTTATCTGCAGAAAAACTTTTTTGGGAAGTCCCCTTTTCGAAGAATGATTAAATTATTTGTTCGAGTATTATAACAAAATCTGTTTTACATATCGCATTCGTCGAAAACAGGATACAAAAGTTTAAGGTATACTTAGTAAAAACATATTATAGGTACTACATAAGTACCACAAAATTTCAAAATTGAAATTATATTTTATATAGGATTTAAAATCCCCCGTGATTAATTTGATACACATTTTACAGTTAAATTAAGTAGTTTCTAGAATATTAATATACAGGGTGTTTGATTATATTTACGTGACTTCTGAAGCTTTTATTTTTGACGTTAGAAAAAAATGTTTTTTATAAAAATTCTAGTTTCTTTTTTTTTATATTATCTTTTAAAATTATCAGTTTAAAAATATCACATTAAAAAAATGGAAAAATACAGGCAACTCCATTTTTTAATTCGATATTTTTTTACTGATAATTTTAAAAAATAATAGGAAAAAACCTTCACTTTTTATATTATTTTTTTTATCTTTAAAATATAAAAGGCCCCAAAGATGCGACGTAAATAAAATTTAAAGAGCCCACGTACATGTTAAAATTGATATTCTAATTATTAGAAATACCGTATTATTTGCATACATAATAAAATTTCTGAAAGGTCTTGACTGAAAACCAATATTTGATGTTGCTTGCAAAGACGAACATCGGTAACTGGTATTAAAGCAATAAAAAAAATAAATAATGCAGAAGAACTATTTTAAATATTTCATTATAAACAAAATAAAATTTCTCCAAGGTCTTGGCTATCTTAAAGCATAGCAAGCTTATTTTTTATTATACTAACTTTTTCCCAGGATTTTTAAATTTATATAAATAATCTTGTTTAACTTAAAACTATTTTCTATAGTGTTTTATTTCTAAATTTTTTCCCAATTTTTTTATTAAAATCTACCGAAAAAATTATTTTTGTTTTTCTAATTTTAAATTTTATTTTACCCATCGAGTTTACTAATCAAACTAAATGCATTTTTAAAAAACATACGGAACGAGGTGAAACGTCGAGGTCAGGGATTGCCGAACACGCTTGGTCAAAACAACACCGCATACAATGGTCGGAAGTAAAAACCATTCATAAAGAAACACACTGAAAGAAAAGAAAATTTATGTAGCAAGCCTAGCATCCATATTTCGAATATCTGGCAGGTGTTGCTGAACTTTAAAAAAAGTGGGTCAAGCTTCGTAACAAGGGATAGTATATAAGTCATAGTTTTTAAAGAATAGTTTTTGGTCATCACTTAAAAACGGTTGGAGATACATCACAAACCCCAAAGCGTTGTGTAACAATTAAATATAAAGACAATGGAAGTCCAAGATTTTAGTGTTATTTAATTTCAAAAAATACTTGTGCAACCAACATTTCTTTAAATCGCAAAATATGAGTTTTAATAAATGGGCTATGCATATAGTAAACATTAGAAGAAAATATTAACTTTAAGTGTTTTTAAATCTAAATATCATTAGAAAGATTTGTCAGGCGAGTCGCCGACGTCCTTCTAAATAAATAGTATATAGTATTTCGTTCTTGAGTTCAAAAACTTAGCAATATACCTAAAACAAATTTTTGCCCATTCTTGGGAACAATGTAATCCTTTAATAATTGTACATACGGAAATTGTTGACTCTGCATACCACAAACAATGTAGGTTTCTGTATCGGATACATCGCAACATTACTTGTGAATTCCATGTTTCTAATCTTTTTTTTTAAGAGTTTATAGTTTAGCAAGCTCAATCTGCTCCCATAATTGCTTTAGTAATTTCAATTGCCCATTTTATACATCATATCTTTCATCGATAAAAAAAAATAGTCGAGGAAAGGTAGAGCCGAATTTTGCTCCTTCTCCGTTGTGAATTTAATACAAGGTCGGAGGCAATTTAGATGTTTTAAGAAACCTTTAAGTTCTTCGTCATTACCTGTCGATACAATAAAAGTATCTTTAACATATTTTAGCCAAACTTTTGGTTTAATTAGTGCAGTTTTAATTGCATGGTTCGCAAACCATTCCATATAAATATTTGCTACCACTGGGAGAGCAATAAAACCATGGAAGCCCATCATCCTGCGCGTAGAACTTATCTTTCACGTGAAAGTAGGAACTACGGCTCCAACAACTCCATCCAGCGGCAGGGTGGTGCGTTCTACTGGTGTTTTATCTTCTTTACTTTCCACATCAAAACTAACGAAAGTATCGTTTGGTTCTGTTTCTACGTTTACAAAATGACTAGAGTTTTTAACAAAAGATGGAGACTTACCGACCAGTGGTTTAATTAGGTCTAAAAGGTGTTGTTTAAAAGTCATTGTCTAACACTTTCAATTTTTTTTACATTACTTCTTCGTTCTAGGCGTGAAAGTTTTACCTTTTACTTTCGTAGCTAAAAACGCCTAGTCACCAGAAAACCAAATATTAAATTTGTTTTTAAGGTGGTAGGAGAAATTATAAACCCATATCTTTAAATTATTTTATAAATTACCTTTTTTGTAAATTCGTTGTAAGCATTTCAATTTAAAACGATGTATGTTATGTTATAAAATTAAACTGCCGCATTGCAAATTATAGCTTTATTTTACAAGTCATAAATTTTAAAAGGTAATAGCGTTGAGCTTATGGGTGTGGTTCACACTTGCGTGTTTCAGGCACTAAACAAACAAAAAATATGTTTCACGTCTGTTGGATTCCTTGTAAACCTGCCCGTCAAAATATGAAATATTGGTTCTGAAAAATGTATATGTAACACTTTTTCTTTTTTTTAAGGAAAATTTTAAAATCTTTATACCTAAAAGTCATACTGTTGATATATATATATATATATATATATATATATATATATATATATATATATATATATATATATATATATATATATATATATTATATATATATATATATATATATATATATATATATATATATATATATATATATATATATATATATATATATATATATATATATATATATATATATTTTTAATAAAGGGGCAAAAAGTCGGTTATTTAAAACCCAAGCCGCCTTTTTTCGACGAAAAACTGGGAAAAATTTGGGGTTGAATTTATTTAAAGTAACGGGAAAGCCAAAAAGTGTATAACAGGTTTTTAAATAGAAACCCCTTTTTTTTTTATTTTAAAAGATTTTTTAAGCCAATTTAACAGGAACGGTTTTTTGTTTATTGTCAAACACAAAATCATTTTAAAACCAATAACTAAATTTTCGGGGAATTTGGGGCCAAAAATTTTTTAAAAATCCCCAATAAAAAAGGTTTTTGGGAAACTTTAATATTTCCCTAATTTTGGAAATTTCCTTGGAGGAAAGGCCTAAAAAATTTGGGGCACCTTGGGAACCAAATTTCTTTTGAAAGGATTTTAACGAATAAATTTCAATTTAAAAAATTCTATGCAATTTAATAAAAATTCCTAAAAAAGAACCTGGTTTTTTGGGTCTTGGTTGTGGCCCCATATCGTTTAAATTTAAATTAGGTACCAAATTGCAATACTGGCAAAGGGCCATTGGGAATATTTGAAAAAGGCCGGAATCACCTCCAAAATTTGAAATTTCCCAAAAACCAAAATTTAAAAAATTTAAAAGGGTTTTTCTTTCCTTCCTGCCCGAAATGGTAAAACTGAAAGCCTAAAGGAAAAGGATAGGAAGATTTTTAACGCAGTAAAATTGGGTTTAAAAAAAAATCTTTTTGGGGGCCATTTGGGCGATTTTCCCCGGAAATTTTCCCAAAGAAAATTAAATTGTGCTTCAAAATATGTTAAATAATAAACTTGGTGTTCAATGATCCCAAAGTTAAGAAAGCCGCAAAAAAATTAATCCCCTTTATTAAAAATTTACAAAAGTAAACCAAAATTCCCAATAAAAATCCCGGAAAAATTTGACAAAAAAATTTTATTAGAAAAAAATTGTTTTTTCTTTTCCCGTACCAAAAAACAACAGAAATTTTGAATTTTTTCAAAATAAAAATTTTTATTTAAAAATTATTATTCTTTTTGGTTTCCCTTTTTAAATGTTTCATTTATTGGTTTTTTTTAAAAATTTTTCCAAATTTTCTTTTTTGAAAATTAAATTAAGATTTTAAAAATTTTAAAATTTTTTTAAATTAATATTTTATTTAAAAAAATATTTTTAAAATTTAAATAATATTTATTTATAATATTATATTTATATATATATATATATATATATATATATATATATATATATATATATATATATATATATATATATATATATATATATTATTTATTTATTTATTTATTTATTTATATATATCCTACATCCCTAAAGTATTTTAAGGGAAAGTTTTTTTTTTACTTTCCTAATGACCTCCCAGGTTGGGTTATTGATCATGGATCTTCGTTAATATAAATACGAATTCGTAATCGATAAAAAGTAAATAATAGTTAGTTTCAATTTCTGCAGTTAATAGAATATCTTTGTTTATATATGTCATAACTAAATGATTAATGGCGATTTTTATTAAACAAATTCTCTGATTTAGTACTAGCTAGGTAAAAAATAACCTTTAGGCAATACTCATTTCAGATACATATTTTTACACATTGCTTTTTTTATACCAGAATTTTTTATTCTTGCCTTATTTACCAGCTTTTTACCTGTAATTTTGGGGCAGTTTTTTTATTTTTTTATAGCAGGGATTAGGAATGCATATCTATGCCCCCGTGCTTGGTGTTCTAGCCCGTGGTAAGGGGAGTCGGACAGCGCCGACCCACTAAACCCTTCCCTACTTCCAGCTTCATAGGCTACCCGTACTGGAACCGCTTTCGCATTACTTCGGTACGAGTGCTGTCTTATTTTATGCTCTTTTTTATCTTATTCTGGCTTCCCGTTCTTTTCTTTCTATTATTCCTCTTATCACTTTATAAGCTTTGCCCCAGGTTTCCTCTGACAATACTAACATCTCCATCATATTTTCAGCGTTAAAATTTAAAGTTGTTGTTCTTAAAAACTCCCGTCTCTCATTTTCCCATCTCTGACAGACGAACAGTGTATGCTCGGCGTCATCCATTTTACCACAGTATAGACAGCTGTCCGAATCTGCTCTATTTCTATCAAACAGGTACTTTCTGAAGCAACCATGCCCCGAGAGCCCTAAGGAAGTAATCTATTTCTCCACTCGGTCTGTTTTGCCATACCTCGATATTTGGAATAAGTCTGTTCGTCCAACGTCCGTGAGCTTTATTTTCCCATTCCTGCTGCCATCTTATAAGAAGGGAAGATCAACCATCAGTTTTATTGGAGGTATGCCTGACAGCACTTCTGCGAGAGCCAGGGAAATAGTTCTGTATCCACTCATTTTGAAGGCAGAAATTCTCTCAATTCGAATTTCGAGCAATTTTTGTTTTGCATTGCTTGACCCAAACTGGAGCAGCATATAGGATCTTTAATGGACCACACTTGCGAGAATTCTCCTTTTGGATGCTCTTGGTCCACCGATATTTGGCATCAAGTTCATTAGGGCAGTCATGGTCCTTTCTAGTATCTATATCGATAAGTAAGTAAGTAAGTATATCGATAAAGAAAAATGACATTTACCATCGTTCTGTGAATGATATACACTTAACCTTTAAACTAATCTAGATTTTTTTTATTCTGATGATCCTAGTCAGGACATTAGAACGTTATAAAATAATTGTATTGTCATTGGCTCTTGACCCTGTATACATTTTCAAATTAATCAGTCTTGTAGAAGTAAGTGAAAATTACATTGAAAAATGCCATTACATATATAGATACATACATTCTTCTTCCCTGAGATCCGTCTAAATTTACTACCGGAGGCAGCGCATCTTCTTGGGCTTTTTGTGCCTAATCTTGTTTAACAATCCTCCCATTTGTCTTGTTCCTTCTACAAGTCTGTATTACCCCGAGACTGGTTGGTTAATATATTTCCATGGACCTATTTTCGGTTGCCCAAATAATGCCTGTGTTTTGTGATTCAATGCTTTACATTAGCACGCTTCACATTAGTAGGCTGTTTCTTCCCCCTCGTCGCACATTCTGCAACTTGGGTTCCCATTGTATGAACCTATCTTGTTTAGGTGCCCTCTTAGGTTATCGTGCCCTGGTAGCTGCTTTACTGTTATGTGAAATATTTTCCCACTTTGTCTGAGTAGTTCTTCCTTCGTTTTTTTGGATGCGTCCCTTATGAAGCCTTTTCCATGTCTTATTCTACTAAGGCTTCCCATTATTCCACGTCTTTGTTTCAAATCTATTTTCTGCTTTGCCCTCGTGCCTGTGGTTTTGGTCACTTCAAGGGCAGGTTCTGGTCCAAAGTATGGTGTGGATGATCCCTGTCTCGCTAGCTCATTCGCTTTTTCGTTGCCTTCTATTCCCGAATGTCCTGGTACCCACAGGAGAGTTAGCCTGTTGTGTTCTCCCAGGACTTCCACTTCTCTTTGGCATTCTCATATCAGCTTGGACGTTACCTTGGGATTTACTAGAGCCCCTAGCGACGCCTGAATGTCTGTTATTACGCAGATCCGCTTCTTTTATAAGCCCTGTTATTTTCTTTTGCACAGTGCAGAAAAGCAAATATTTCCGTTTGAAATACAGAAATGTGTGTTCCTAGTGGAATGAACAATTGTGAATTCCTCATTTCAGTGTACACGCCCACTCCAGTTCCCTGCTCGATTTTGGAACCATCTGTATACCAGATGATGTCTCCAACCGTGCCGGGGAGATCGGGTTGCTGCTACTCACTTCGATCTGGAATTTTTACCTTAAAGTTTTTGTTAAATGAGTGTCGGGGAATCATCCGATCTGTTCTCACGTCCAGGATGACATACATACATATATACATACATACATACAGTAAGAAAAGTTTAAAATGGATGTCTCCAGCGCCCTCAGGATAATTCGCAAAAGCCGTCGAAAAAGGGAAAAACTAAGGTAACCTATTTTAAATAAATGATTAACCTAAATAAAAAACTTCTAACCTTTTTTCATTTCTATACAGTAAACACTAACTAAAGTCCGTAACAATACATACATACATACATACGTACATATATACATACAGGTCAAGCTAATAAAAGCGTTGTAAAATTCCACCTTGTATACAGGGTGTAAAAAAAAAGATGCTCATCATTTTAATGGGCGATAGTGGAGCTCAAAATAAGTCGAAAAGTTTATATGACATATGTGTCAAAACTTGACAGATTTTTGTCTAAACAATGTTAAAGTCATGAACTTTAAAAGCAGTTATTTCTGTAAACCGTAACAACTGGAAAATTTTGTCTTAATCGCTTATCAGTAGATTGATTCATTTGATAATAAATTAAACTAAATTTTAAATGTTTTAGTCTACAAATAAAAAAAAATAAATAATTTTTTAACAATTGTTCTCCCAGTTAAAAATTAAAAAAAAACAATTGGCAACAGAGCGCTACCTTTGTGCGTAAGGTCAGTCGTTCAAAGAGGCTTACCGATCCGGCCACGATATTTTTGTTTGTTTTTGAATCGGGAAAAAATATGCCGATATGTTTTAAATTCAAGACAAATGTATTGCAAGTGTACCAAAGACTGATGAAAACGGAATGTGTGCGACCGAAAAATCTTATTCTTTAAGCAAAACCAAAAAGTGCTGTTTTAAAGCTACGTTTCCACCGGAGGAACAAATAGCAACATTAAGCAACATTTTTGTTGCCTTGTGTTTCTTCTTGTTTGTGAATTTAGGAACTTGAAGGCACCAAATGAAAACTTTTTGTTTCCACTGACAGAACTTTTAATGTTTCTGGTAACTAAGAGAGAGCAACTTTTTTAGTTAGTGTTTCCACCGCGGTTGATAAACATGGATCAAGATGATGAAATAGCGGCAGCAGCGGCGGCCTATATAGTATTGTTGGCAAAAAAGAAAAAAAAAAAAGCACAAATATTGGGTGAAACCAAGTCTCCGTGATAGAAGTGAATATGGTGGCATGCACCTACTTAATGCATTAAAAAAGTTGCAGTATTTGTTTCCACTCAGAAAACAATATGTTTCTGTTCCCTGTTGTTGCCGAATTTCTTTTGAAGTTTACCGCTAAAACTGGAAACCAGCAACAATCGTAAACATGCAACAGTTGTTTCCGAAACAAGAAGGAACACTTAGGAACTTTAAGGAACTTTGGGAAATATTTTTGAGCAACAAGCAACAGAAACACAAAAGTTCTTTCATGTTCCTCCGGTGAAAACGTAGATTAAAGCATAATAATTTGTGTTCTTAAAATGGATATTAAGCCTATTCTTATGGTAAGTACAATTATTTTTTAATTACAAATAAACACCAAACAATAATTGATTGTTTTTTACTTAAATTTAATATCAAAATAAATTGCAGGAAGTAATTTTTATTATTTGTATGTAAATGAACATCTCCTTAAAAAAAGTGTTAACAGTGCAAAAAACAACAACGTTCAAAGTTAAGACCACTGACCTCAATATGGACGGGTAAAGGGTATCAGATGGGCGGTTCAAAAGTGAGATTTTATGGGCGAAAAAATGTGTCCGTGCGCCGTGACTCTAGTCATCTCTTAGGGTCCTAAATCATGCGCAGAACGGACTAGCAGATCGATTTTATTTACAAATTAGTCGCCGGCCAGTTCCGTACTTTGTCAATTGATGACGTAAACAAAATATATATTACACTGGTTAAAAAACCCATGATTACTGGTTTTTTGAACCAGTGAAACACATTGGTTTGTTTAGATGTTGTTCTTAATCAAAAATAAACGTATTATCCATTGTCAGCTCCTTAAATTCCTCTAGTTCTTCTGAATGTTACAGCTATGGAAAGCCACGAATTTTTGTACTGGTTCACAACTGATGCGTTGTTAATAATAATAAAAAATGGCGAATACGACTGAACATGACTCTTATGGCTTATCTAAGAATTAACTTTTTGTTTCATCTATGTAACACAATCATAATTTAAAAAAAATCACTATAATTATTTATTTCGGATTAAAAAAATCTGAAAAAAAATTTTATTGCATTAATCTAAAAAGTCAGTAAGTATGATTACAACATAAAACATATTCCCTTGGAGCATATACCTACTAGAACTCTTCCCGCTTGGAAAATGGTCATCTGTGCAGAAAAAAAATAGCAGTATAACCCTTTTTTCTCCCTCCAACGTGATCGATGGTCGGTGAAAGGAATATATATATCCCCGCTCTGCGGGGCTGATTTTGGGTTTTCTCTCCACGTCGATCTATCGGCACTATGGTTGGACCCACAGATAATGGTTTATCCTATAATTCCTTTTTCTTTTTCCCACTGCCAAACGGCAAGGCTGCCTCTAGTAAATAAATGCTCGTTTTTGTAAAAATATATTTAAGATGTTTAGAATACCCTTTTTTATCGCTATGGGAAAACATAAGTGTAAGCAGGAAAGAGTTAACGTTATTGGTATAACTTTTTACCCTTTTGTTTAAAGTCTGTTCCAATCTCGCAAAAAACCATTTATTCATTCCTTTACTAAATCCCCAAGCAAAACAAAACCCTTTAAATATTTTGGTTTCAAACTTCGTCGTTTTTGAACTGACAAAAAACCGTGTTAAGTCGACAGTCACCCAATAAATTAAAAAACAGTTTCCAAACCACTTTAAAGGCGGTACAAAAACTGGGTCTTGAAATTAACCCTATCTTTTATTAGCCCCTATGATTTCTATTTATATTTTGCAAAAGTAATTTTGTTAACTGATGGTTTATATTACTACCTAACATAATTTATTTTGTATAAAACGCAAAATAAAAAGAATTTAGTATCTAAATATATAAAAAATATATTTTTATAAATATAAATTAATTAATGACATAAAATTTTCTAAGCCCGGAACTGGTCCTGCTTTCTAAATACGCATGCTTAATGACACTATCGTTTGTTTAGTGCGCGAGGTCGTAAACTTGCCATAAATGCGATTAGTCATTATATATCTAAAGTTAGGTTATCTATGGTTAAGACTCGCTTAGACGAAACAGGCGCGGTGTTGCCAACTTTTTTAAACTTTGAAAGGGCATATTTCGAAAGCAATTAACTTTTGACTCATATGTTCTTGGCTTTTTCGATTTATTTTGAGCTCCTCTATCGCCCATTAAAATCATGAGCATCATACTTTTTACACCCTGTATACTCAAATCGAAATACATCTGTCTATTTTAATACTATATCTTTTAAGAAAAGACGAAATTCGTATAAAAGCTGTAACTTGAGCTTACACAAATGTCATTCCCATAAAGGATTTATAAAAAGCATACGACCTTCAATTTTATATAGTTCATGTGCTCTTGACGGTTGAAATCCGTTCCACAAAATAAAATTTGTGTAATATAAAAGTTACAGCAATATTAAAACTGCTAATATGTACAAATTTTTGTTTGAAATTTACATGTTTGAATTTGTTATAAAATGAAAAGACCATCAAATGTCGATTTTTATTTTGTTAAATGTCCGTCTTTTATACACAAGCACCCAGTAAATTAGACAGTATTTGACCATAGATTAAACTTTCAAATGGTAAAGTTTAAAAATTATGGTTTGAATTTGGTAATTTTTAGGAAAGTATTTTTTACGGCTCGATCAACTGTACTATGAACGTACACAAACTAAATATGAAATCAATCACACAAAAAAGAGTATTCGTGGGTGGAATCAATTATTGCTTTTTGATTTAGAGCATTTTAATGTAAACAAAATATGTTTTGTTTTTTATTCACTTTGAGAACACATTTTTTAATCCTGTCATTTGCCTATTGTTTAAGTTAACAAATATGCTGCATTTAATAAAAATATCTTTAAGGTTTAAATTTATTATTGTTAAAGCGATTAAAATTAAGTTTTCTGCTTCTATTCTCCTTTGCTACATTGGGCAGAATTGTAAATATTTGCACCTCAAATAAAGCTTCAATCGGCTTTTCATAAGAAGATATTCTTCCAGTCAATCTGCTGCCAGTGTTGGCATTATAGTTTAAGAGTGTTTAAATTTTAGAAAAAATACCAACCCCTATTAAATTGAGGCTTACGTTTTTAAGAACTGGGTAAATTTGTCATCATTTTAAAAATTCTAAATTACTTTGAAATGTATGCGTTTTCAGCAAAAATGTGAAAGAAGCCAAATAAAAAAAAATAAAAACTTTGAAAAAAAAAACTTTTTTATAAAAAATAAAAGTCATCTAACATAAACGAAAAAACGAAAAAAAAAGTTGTAAACTTCAAAAAATCATATCTTTCTCAAATTTTAATGAAAATGCTTTCAGCTAGGCTTATTGTTTAAGGTTTTTATTAAAGCAATACCTATCTTGCCTCAAAAAAATTTGTTGACAAAAAACTAAAAAATAATAAAATCGCGAATTTGATCATTATTTTTTTAAATTTATTTTGCAATATAAATTACAAAAAGCCTTGTTGATTATTTACAAAAAAATAAACTCTCTACATATTATTGCTAAAAATTTATAGATTTCGAGGAAATGTTGAATTTTTTTAATGATATGTCGAATTTTTTTAATGATGACAAATATACTTCGTTTTCAAAAACGAAAGCATAAAGTTAATATTAGTTAAAATTTTTCCATATTTAAACACCCAAAAACCATATTTAATTACAAAATTGTTCTAAGAAATTTGTTTCTTATCGAAAGTAATAGTAATGGATCTGTGAAATTTAATTTTGGGCTGTTTAGATTTTTTTGTTTGTATTTGCCCAGGTAGACAGGCAAAGTGGAAAAAGCGATATTTATATACATATTTGTAATCTAAGGACCCTAAAAAGTACATAATGTAAATATAAATTTATGGGTAATCTTATCTTTATTATTTTCCAGACTTCGATTTCATCTCGAGTTAAGAACATAATACTCATATGCAAATGCCTTGTTAGATGTTCTATAAACAACTGTTCTTATTATGCAAAAACAGCAGCAATGATTTTAAATCGGTACTAACTTTAAGTGGCTCATATTTATAAATGACATATGGGCAATTTCCACATCTGTCTTTATTATTCCTGTCTGATGTCTCGTATGGTGGCCTAAATTATTTACTAGTCTTTTTTTTAACCGACTAACTGAAAATGTGTTTTATTTTTGGGATATAAAGGTCAGTCTAAAATTAGTTTCTTAATGGTTCTTTCACGTCGAGGATTCAAATGAAAATTTAATCGAACATATACTATACTATAAACCAAACGTGAGTCACAGACAACAAAAAATATGAGATAGTTTTGGTTTAAAATTAATAATATATTTTATACTTGTTGAATTTAAATAAATATTGCACCCCCTGTTCAAAAGGGGTACAACAAGTTCAAAAATATAAAATTTTATTGAATTTGTTCTTTAAATATCTATCATTGGGAAATAAGCATTTCAGTGAAGTGAAAAAAGTAAATTGTAGGGAACTAAGAACTAAATTATGCCGAAAACAACTACATTGTGTATTTTGTTACAAAAAGTTAAATCACTTACAAAAATAATAAAATCTTTTCCCTTAACTTTTAAATAGAACCAAACTTGGGTTACTAAAATAATTTTCACGCAGACAAAAGCTCAAACTAGAACTTGGTTAGTAAAACCAAATGGTGTTTCAATAAGAGATTTGGAATGCTGGTAACGAATAAAATTAAAGTTTTATAACAATCTTGAAATTTATTTACGTCAGTGCGTAGCTGGACAGTGTACAATTATACATGGAATACAATATTTGTTAAAAAACCACTACGATTTCTCCGCACACAATTCGTTGGTTAAAATTTTTCACTACTTTTAAACACATTTCTGGAGTTATTTCACGGATTATTTGTGTAATTTCTTTTTTTAGTTAATGAATAGTTAGGGGATTGTTTTCGTAAGCTTTGCTCTTTACATAGTCCAACCAAAAATAATCCACCGTCGTCAAGCCGCACGATCTTAGTAACCAATTTATGTCCCCATCCTCGAAATAATTCTTCCTCCAAACCGTGTACGCAATAAATTCAATATTTTTCGTGCGGTATGGCATCTCGCATCATCTTATAAGGTATAAGTAAGCTGAAATCAGCTGAAATCAGAACTCCCTCCTTCTCCACTGCGAAAATCTGCAGTTGGAGAAGCTAAGGAGTCTGGAGGACCTTTAGATCTAGAACATCGTCACGTCGTCAAAGCCAGGCAAACTGAGGACCAAGAAAGTGAAAGGCTTGTACACATTTCCAATTATGAATTGTGTACAAGCCTTTCATACTCTTTGTCCTCAGTTTACTTGGCTTTAACGACGTGACGATGTCCTAGATCGCATTATCTTGTTGAAACCACATATTCTTTACATTCTTGTTCATCATCTTATACCATAAAAAAAGCATTAATCTTCATTCGGTATCGCTCTTTGTTGGCTGTAATAGTTTGTTCGTCTTAATTTAAAAAAAAAAAAAATGGACCAATGGTACCCCCAGCCCAAAAAACGGAACCAAACTGTCGTCACATGTTGGCCATGCATTGGCACTTGGTGAATCGGCCTAAGATTTTCATTGCCTCAGATGCGACGAAAATTTTTCTAACTAACGTCATCGTTTAAGTGAAAATGAGCCTCCTCACTAAAAATAATTATTGCAAAAATTAATGTCCTCTTCCTTCCTCTGTAGGATCCAATTGCTAAAAGCACGGCGTTGTCCGCTGGCTTTAGCTCCTGTGTAATTTTAATCTTGTAAGGATGTAGACCTAAATCTTTTTTTCAAAATTCGCCATGTTGAAGTTTTGTCGATGCCTAAATGTTGTGAGCGCCCTTCAACAAGCATTTAAGGGTTTTCAGAAACACTTTCCCGAACAGTCTGGATATTCTCAACGGAACGAGCTGCACGTTCCCGTATTTTTTTAATATAATGCACGATCACTATTTTACGAATGGTTACTTCTGAGGGATGATTGCGTACACCAAAAGTAATTACGAATTCGCCGATATGTGGTTCTCACAAAAGACCCATTCTTAAAATACGTAAAACTCGAATACCAAAAAAAAAACGTGAGATAAAAAGAGTGGTAAATAAAAACATTCAAAACCTCTTATTGGAACACCCTTTACAAGGTATATTTTCTTTGGCTCTTTCGTAAAATTTTATTTTTTGAGCTGTGGCACTTTTGGAGAGTGTGGACCATATATATATATATATATATATATATATATATATATATATATATATATATATATATATATATATATATATATATATATATATATATATATATATATATATATATATATATATATATATATATATATATATATATATATATATAAGTTTTGGTTGGTTCTGGTTAGTTCGGGCAATAAGATCCACTTCAACTGCAGAATTAGAGGTTCTGGTAAATTTGCCTTCATTCCACAATTTTTTTACAAGAGCTTTTCTAACCCCGTTTTGGAACAAGTTATTGGTAAACCAGATAAGCTTTACCTTGATGGGTAGAGGGTTCTCCTTTCAGTCCTTTTTAGCTGGTATAATGGTTTAAAAGTGCTTGCTGAGATTAAAGCATGGCATGGGATACTTTTATCGGTGGGCATGTCATAAAGTAAGTTTACTTCTTAATCCTGTTTTAATATTTAGTTTTCGGTGCTAACGATGAAACTAATTTAATTTATTTAAAACACAAAATAAGAGAAAAAGGTAACAATGAATATCTGAATTGCCAAATTACCCAGGGTCAAAATTCTGTCAAAATCTAGCGTTGATCCCCATTTACATATATTTTTTTTGTTATCAACTTTATTAACATAACATTCTTATAATTTTGTTCTTCAATATAGCCGCCATTATTTTTAAAGCAAACCCAAAAGCTTCTTATTACTTTTTCAAGAGTTAAAGAAATAATATGATTTTTTATACTCATCAGTATAATTTATGACGACTTGTGGTGTTTTGGCATTTAAGATATTTATTGTTACATTTTTCATTTTTTAATTTAAATTGAAAATTTTTTATATGGGTTAAATTAATTCTGTTGTTACTTAAAAATAAATTCGTAATCATTTTTAACGAAATTAATAGAAAGAGATAAGACGCTTTAAAAAAATGAACCAATAAATAAGATGTCCCCTAAAGAAAACGTTAATTTTATGACGTGTATCGTTTTACAAAGTCTTCTTTTAATTTTCATGAAAAAGAAATACACAAGATAGTGTTTTTTACACTTTTTTGTAATACGCGGAAAACCAAAAGCTTTTTTCGTCCCATTAATTTTCCCCCCATTTAAGGTTTTATTAAGCGTGCAGAAAGCATTACTTTCTGCACTATATATATATATATATATATATATATATATATATATATATATATATATATATATATATATATATATATATATATATTTATATGCATTTTTTTAAATTTTTTTTAAGCTAGCGCTGATAATTTTGGCATTTCTATTTAGTTGTAAAATTTTTCGGGTTCCCAAAATATAAATTATAATCATATTTAACATAATTGTTCTTTTTATAGTAAGTGTACACCATGTTTAATATAAACCCATATGTTTGTACTCATTTTCTTCTTCTGATTTTCCTTTTAAGGCTTAATCACTAACCGTCAACCCAAAAACTATAGGGAATAATTTTTAAAAAACCCATTAACTTTTTCTTTTTATCGTAGAATACAGTAATTTTCCTTCCCCCCCATAACATAAAAAAATTTCCCTTTAAAATTATTTATTTTAATTTAACCAAAACTACTTATTTAGGCAATAAGAAGAAATAAAGCTAATGGCCCAAGAGGAGTTCTTTTTTTATTACATACAGTTAAACAGAGAAAGAAGAATCCAGTGATAGGATTAATATGAAATGAGTGGATATGGAGGACTAAATGACTAAGCATTAATACTTCATGGTTGTTTAATTTTCTGTGACATAATCAGGCCAATGCCTTTACTTGGCCGACCATAAGACACACTAAAACCAACGATAAAGTAAATTTTAATTAGAAAACTTACGATGGTGACGTAATGGTTCAGATATCTTTTAATAATAAGGATTTTGTTACACTTAGTTTAGATCACTATGGCATTTTTTTAAATTTAAATTATGAGCATAAAATAAGATCTTGAATTTCCGGATACGTTCTCTTATTTTTACATATTTTCATTTATAATATTCCTAGTGCCTTAATTAATATTGGAAATTTTTTCGAGCAACGAATATTTTAAAAATTATCCGGAGCGTAAGGCGGCGAATAATTTTCCTATAATATGCCGGACCGAGGAACAATTTCCTGATACTGATTTAATATCGAGGGATATTCGGTAAGAAAATTTCGTACAAACAATTTAATATAGTATTGTTGTCATCATTTTTTTTTTAATTATAAACGACGACAGCCAATCTTTTTAAATTCCATATATTCCGATGACGGGACATAAGTTTTCCTGGGCTTTGTGAGTGGGAAATTTTGATGGTGGAGCTCTGTAGCCCCCAGAAATTTCTATTTATACACACTTAATATGGATAAAAAGGGAGCGGCGGTCACCAAACTCTACTGGTATTGCCCCATAACTGGTTTCTGTCGGTTTGACGCTTTCCTGCGCTCATTCAAATTTTTGCCATTGGCCTCGTGCACACAACGTAAACGCCAATCTAAAATCTTGCTCACGGGGCCCATCCCCAAGTCCCTATCAATTCGGCAGGAGTTTCATATCTTCTCGGGGCTCCCAAAATATCTTCTGCATCCGCTATGAAATTGGTTCCCTTTCAACATGTTGCCACCAAAGACGAACAGAAACTACGACGGCAGTTAAAAAAAATATTTGCCGTCAGTACAGTTAAAATAGATAACGAGATTTTAACAATATGTTCCGTTTTGAAAATAAAATTCAAAATGTTATCGGGAAAGAAGTCCATGCTTTAACCAAACTGAAAAATTTAAAGTGAGTATTTAAAAACAGTTTAGAAAACTAATGTAATGATAAATATTTTCGGATTTTTTTATGTTGCCATAGTAACAATTTTTTGTGATTGAGTAAAATTTTCCCTTATAATCTTCATGGTAAATTATTTTCGGTACTTTTTCCGAACAAACGCATTTTTTGAAAAGTTTCTTGTGTCGCTGACTTTAGCTGTCAGGAAAAAATGTCCACTTATTAATTTTGTTCGCCTACTTTAGCAGGAGACAAAATATCCGAACAATTTGAAGGTTGCCATGGTTAATTCTTAAAATAAAATTGTCTAATTGGCTTAAAGTGACAAGGCTCCGTAGAGCCTGAACTAGTTCCAAAAATTGTTTCGGGGTAAGATTTTTTTTTAAATTTCCAAGGCGTCTGTCAAGAAAAAATAATCGTAAAAAATTTACATCTGAGAAAAAAATCCGAATTTTAAGTTCAAGCTTGCAGGAGATTCCTTACGAAAATTTTGCGCCCACCAAAACAAGGGAAAATATTAAAATAATGACAAATGTGACAAATTTCTTGTAGGTAAATATCTTAGGGATATTTTCACTTATTATTCTTATAGCTAGGTAGGATAATTTTGGATAAAAATTAGCTTGTTGTTAGGGCAAAATATCAAAACGCAAGAATCCGACTGGATAAAATTAAGAGACGTAACATTTTCTTTATAAAAAAACAGGAAGTTACAATAAGAATTTTTCTATAAGTATTTTAGAACAAAAAAAAGTCGAATTATAAGTAACTTAGTCAATTGATAAATATTGGTCGTGAATAACTTCGATATTAGAAACAATACATTTCAAAATATTTTCTTTAAAACAGCCTATTCGAAAAATACTTTCAAATTTTGAAAACTTAATATTTATTTTTTGAATCACAGCCTTTGTTTATTTTACATATCTAAAACAAGTTAATCTAAGTGTCTCTTTAGTTTCTTTTTTAATCGACAAACATCAGTTATTGTAGATGTAGATGGTGCGCCTTTTAGTCTTGCTGGGGCTTAGGGCTGGGTATACTCTATTTCTACTTTATATTTAAGGTCTTCTCTCTTTCACAATTAACCCCATTCATAGTTTTGCTGACGATAGTCTTTAATCAACTATTTAATTTTAAAATCAAGTGCACGGCTCTGTAGAAGAGTAGTAGGACGGGACTGGGGACTTTCTCCTAAGGTCATGAAGTGGATATACGAAGAGGCAGTCATCAGGCCAGGGATACTGTATGCTTCCGTGATGTAGGTAGCGGAACTTAAAGTGGCACAGGTAATGCTGAAACACATACCAAAGAATGGCAATGAGGAGGAATAACTGGGACAGCATCCATTACTCAGGCAGATCATGGAAGTTATTACGGGGCTTCCACCTCTCCATATAATGATCAAGGCCTCAGCAAGAGCAGAGGCACTAAGACTGGAGTGTGGAGGACGGTGGAGAACGGGGGGGGGGGACTTGGGCATCATGGGCCAAGTGAAGAACTGTGGCTCTTGATGAAGCAGGATAGCATCCCACACACAGGTGGACATCGGCGGATGACTGGAGCAATGGGACAGCAGCGAAGGAACAGTTATCTATACAGATGATGGCTCGAGGAAAGGAGGCCGCACAGGCTTCGGTTTTCCTATGTAGAAGGACATTCCCTAGTTCTGTGGACAATGGGAAAATATGCAACCGTATTTCAGGTGGAAGTTATGGCAATAGACAAAGCCATAGAATACCTTAACAAAAAGATACGGGAAAAAATAACTATATGTATGACCCAGTGACGTGATTGGGATCATGGCAAAGCAGTTGCACAGATCAAGAACTTACGAATAGATGGGAGCTTGAATTAATAAACTAACAAAATCCAAGTGCCTGCAATGGTCCCTGAATTTCTAAAGGGATCCCGGAGGAATGAAATGGCTGACAAACTCGCCAATTTGGGAGCTGAGGACAATGGACCTGAATATATCGTGGGAATCTCGTACAACGGATATTACAGAGATAGCAACATGGATAAAGGAACGGTTCGATGGTAAAGAACTGGAAAAAAATACAAAACAATCAAAGGCTATTACAGGGGAAGAACTATGGAAGGACTTACCGATATAAAGGACTTCCAAAGGGTGCAAATGAGAAACCTGACAGGCATACTGACAGGTCATTGTAGAAACAGACACCTCTCAACAAGATGTGGAAAAATAGACAGTACATGTAGATGGTGTGGAGAGGGAAGAGGACGCCATACATGTACTTAGAGATTGCTCAGCGCTAGGGGCACATTAGGAGAAAATGGGTTACGGCAAAAAACTGGACTAAATGACATAAGATTCCTCAACTAACAGGGCCGCATCACTAGCAGGAATGGGGTCTAGTAAGCAAAACGACAGCCCTATCAGGTATGCATACATAAGGGACGGTAAAGGTGACAAACCTGTGTATGATTAAGGATTGGTGTAGAGCATAATTGGCTTAGGCCTCAGTGCTCAGGGCCCCAGCGAGGGAACTCACCATGATACAAGATAGATAGAAAATGAAGTGCAGGACCTGTAACTAATTTTGGATTTGGGATCAAAAATCTAGTCCAGCTCAATGCCTTAAAAACACAATCATGCTCGTCGTCGCAAAAACGTCTACTAGTATCTACCAATCAAGATTTATGTAATCTTGTAGGCGTTATCTTCGAAAACTACTTTAATTGGCAAAAGTAGTGTTGTAACTGAAAATATTTCCAGTGGAAATATTGGCATGAAAATGGAAGTATTAGAAATTTCCGAACGTATCTCGGAAATATTGGAAATATTGGACATTTTTAAATTATCGAAAAAAAAAAAAAGAATGCGTTTTAAACCATTAAAAGAAAGATTTCTATATATTTTTTATACTTTTGTGCAGTACAAATTTCACACTAGAAAAATAATTCTGGAAAAGTTCCTTATATTATTACCATTACGAAAAATAAAATCGCGATCTCGGGGATTCACCGATTATTGCTTGTTGGCTGTTGCTTGCTTTAGAAGAAGTTTAATTGCACTCCCCTGAAGACTGCATTAATGCTGAATACAATATTCAAGGTTAGGATGATATCGATAATGTTATGCCTCTTAATCAAGTTGCACAACTTATGTCTCGTGGTCGTGTGTAATTACTTTTTTAGAAATTGCATTGTTTTCTTTCTATTTTTATTTATATTAATGGTTTTTGCGTTTTACCTTTTGGATGACAATTTCACTTATGTATAAATAACCCATTTGAAATGTCAAACATCGAAATTTGCTATAGAATAAAAGGAAAAAAGTTACTAGCTAGAAAAATCGGTAAGTTTACGGTTCTATTAATCGCGTCGTCCATTGTATTTTATATTTTTGATTGATTACCCTTTTGCTTTTAACGTTGTTTTATTCGCGCAGTTGTCTTACCAAATACCAGTCGTACTTAGATTTTGGGCCAGATATTTTTTGCATGGTTTTGAATACTTTAAAAATTTAACTAGGTTCTCAAAATCACTCGAGCTACGCTCTCGTTAATATCCGACCATCCAAATCTGTCCATTTATGTTATTACCTATGATTACCTTTCATTAAATATTTAGTTTTTGAGTTTTTGTAGTTTTTATTTCTATAATTTCAATATATTCCAAACTTTCCTGATATATTTCCGGAAAAATTTTCAAATATATATTGCCGGAAATTTTCATCACTAGGCACAAGCATAATATACCCATACCCAAGGCAGCATTGAAAAATCTCACCAAAGTCGCTAAGAATTTTTCTTAAGTTATGTATTATTCATATACCGGGTGGTGTATCGCCAGACTGGCCATAGGAAATCCCATGTAAATTTTGATACATTGAAATATTGGCTCCCCTATTAAATTTTCAACAAAAGTGTATAAGACTATTTTGAAGACGTTGATAAGATTAGCTTACATACTAAATTTCGTTTTTTTTTTTGATAAGGCAATTAAAAGTTATTTAAGAAAGACTATTTAAAACGTTGCATACCTGCTACATACCTTAATGAATCCACGATAAATACAATGTCTTGTCAACTTTTTAATTCACGTTTTACTTTGTATTAGTTATTTTAACATGTTATACAGTATTAAAGCGAAAATATTGGTTGTAATAATTTAATAAATACAAGTAATTACATTGAACTACATAATGAGATTTTTACCTAATTGAACAATTTTTTAGACACTTAAAAACTGTCTAAAAATACGTTTTAACACAACACATTGAAACTAATAGCTAATGTTTTTTAATTAGATGCTCAAACAGACCTTTGTTTACTGCTGAGCAATATCCTAAACGGTTATAAAATTGAGTTCTTACATTATGAAGTTGAAATGCCGATAGTCGATCGCACGCCGCTGAAATTAAAACTTTTAATTCTTCTAAATTTTGATAACTCAAATTTGTATAAATAACATTTTTGATATGACCCAAAGAAAGAATGTTTGGCGAAAGATCAGGAGACCTAGCTGGCCAATTTATGGTGTAATTTGGTCCTATAGTGAGTCCATTGAAAACATTTTGATCATATTCCCTTACTTCTCGTGAATTGTGTGCAGGACAACCATCCATTTGAAACCAAATGTCTTGATTGTCAGGTGCAACTTCTTCCAATGCGGGCCCCACTTGATTTTGTAATAGTTCTAAAAAAGTTTCTGTTCCCAAATTGTGATTTAAGAAAAAAGGTCCAATAATCCGATGTCCAAATATACCCGCCCAAACGTTTACCTTTTGAGGGTATTGAGTCCTTGTAGATACAAATCTGTGTTCATTTTCTTTGCTCCAGTATCTCATTTTTTTAACGTTTGGTTTATTGTTTAATGTGAAGGTGCATTCGTCACTAAAACAAATATTGCGTAAGAAGTCCCTATCGTTATTCGCCATTTCCATAACTTCAAAACAAAAATCTGCTCTTCGGATCTCATCGCCTTCCCTTAATTCCTGATGTCTTTGATATTTGTCAGGAATGATATTTATATTTCTTTAATTTACGTAGTACTGTGCTGTGATCCTTTCCTACAACTTTGCCGAGAAGCAGGGTGCTGATTCCTTTATTTTTTTCTACATGAAGTAAAACATCTAAATCGGCATTATTTTCTTGAGCTCTTCCATCGAGTACATTATAATTTCGCTCTAAGCCGTTGCATTTATTAATAACAGTATCTTTTGTCTCAAACTTATGAACGATATTTTGAACTGTTGTCTTACTTGGAATGTGTCTGTCAGGAAAAAACGTAGAGAACATGTCGGATACTCTTCGATAACTATTTTCCGTGTAATACCATTTAATCATTGTTATTTTCTCTTCAATACTGTAAAACATTTTGAAATAACTAATACAAAGTAAAACGTGAATTAAAAAGTTGACAAGACATTTTATTTATTACTGGTGGATTCATTAAGGTATGTAGCAGGTATGCAACGATTTTACAAATAGTTTTTCTTAAATAACTTTAAATTGCCTTATTAGAAAAATCAGAAATTTAAAATGTGAGCTAATCTTATCAACGTCTTCAAAATAGTCTAATACAATTTTGTTGTAAATTCAATAGGGGAGCCAATATTTCAATGTATCAAAATTTACATAGGATTTCCTATGGCCAGTCTGGCGGTGCACCACCCGGCATTTGCTGTATAATAAGATCCAATGCCATTTTTTTCTCAAATTAATAAGAAAACTAATATTTGATAACTTTTCACTTTTAATGCGATTTCCTATGCCTTGCCAAAAGATGAAACAGCAGGTAAGTATATGCAAAGTTGGTTGATGCAATCCCTATTAGAACTTTCAAGAACCCAAATATTGTATGAAATAAATTTATTGTATTTGTCCTCATTCAAATTTATTTACCTAAATTCCGCTAACTAAACTAGTAAAGTAAATAATTTTATGAACGCAACGGCACATAAATCAAAATTTTGTAATTTTCACTGAACCTATTTTTAAAACGTGACGTAATCGTAAAAATAAGAAATGAAAAACCAATAAAGTACGGTATAAATAACCATGTCTGCTGTTTGTAATATGGAGCCCACATGTATGATTCTGAAAATGTTAATGTATGCGCAAGCGAATGTTTCAAAATAGGCCCTCAAATATTTGTTTAAGTTTTAATATCTTAATTCAACTACCACGCCTAACGGTATCTGCGACTATATTTACTTAATTTTGTAACTTTATTTTTTAATAACTTTGTAATTAATTATGTAATAATCCTTATCATCTTTCGCAAACAAATGTGTTTTTCATTATCAAATTGTGAAATTTTAAAGGCAATTGTTCGCTGGTATTTGTTTCTAAGCTGCAACACCTTAGCTTCTAAAGCAATGTAGTTTTAATTACAAAAACATGATTTTGTAATTTATTTTGGATTAACCTGTCCGAATTTTAGGTAGCTAGACTTAAAGCGTCAACGAATTTTGCAATTGAATAACTATATGACAATAAAACAGAGTATTCCAACAAGAATGCTTGAATGTTGGTGATAAATAAAAAAAATGTTTTATAACGTAAATAACAATGATTTATTGGAATAGTGGTATAAATCTTTAGAATTAAACGTGGAAACAATATCTGCCAAATGAACAGCACGACTTTTCTCACAGAAATAATTCTTTTGTTAAAATTTTCTACAATTTTTAAGAATATTTGTGGTAGATCAAATAGGCCGAAACATCGGCTCTCCAGAACTCAAGAGATAGGATAAGTCACCCATCATCTCCTCCTTTCGCCGCAAAAAAATCTGCGATCGGTAAGGAACTAAGGAGTCCCCGTTTTCACGATCAACTTGAGGTGAGGAGTCCACCATATAACGTGTTTCCCGGAAAGATAGCTTAAGTAAAGATAGTCGAAAGATAAGGCACATACACCAAACCGCATCCCCGGTTTCCGAGAAAGGGGGGTTGATGTCAACTCATATCGGCGCAGGCCGCAAGGTCTGATAAGTCCAGATATGGGGTGATCACGGGAAACTTTCTCGAAGGAGGAAGGGTTATGATAGAGTAGTAGTGTGTTTGTTTCAATATCTTGGTCCTCAGTTCGCTTGACTATAACGACGCGACGATGTCCTTTAATATTTGTGCTTTTATCACTATCATCAATTATCAGTCGAATTTCCTCTTTTAACTGTTAAATTATTTAAGAAATAAAGAAATGCTTCCCATTTCTTGAAAGAATCCTTTCTTTACACTTTTTATGACATGAGATAATGAACATGGAATTAAACACTATGTTGTTTGAACAAGACGTTGCGATGTCTCATACAGTAAGAGAATAAATGGACTTATTGGGTATAATATTTATAGGGACGATTTTCTTAAGCTGCTAAAATATTTTTAGTGGGATTATGAAAACAGCAAGTAATACCAAAACAGTTTCCCAACAGTTTGACAGTAAAAGAAGAAAATTCGACTAATAATTCGTGAGATAACACCACAAATGGGCTGAGGAAAAATTTAAACAAAAGAATTGTTTTCTGCCACCTGCCAGAGAAGTGGCAAAGATTGTATTCCAGGTATAATTGTTAAGATTTATACTACCTTTAACAATAAAAAAATTCCATTTAAGTTATAAAAAAAAATTATTCATCACCAAAATCCTACTTTTGTGAGAACACCCTTGATAAGTTTAAAACACTAGATAACTGATCAAAATCAACCTATAATATTTTTACTAGTTTCAAGATTTGTTTTGTATTCAAAAATCATGAATCAAATCACTTTACTTTTTCCTAATATTATTTTCTTCTTTATTAAAAGACGAACACAGAATATTGGTTTGAAGCACCGAAATTCTTGTTTAGTTTAATGCCTAAAAGGTCATGTTTAATGTCGTCAAAAAAGTATCCCAGTAATCATTTCTTACCTATGAGTGTCCACATCTCTTAAAACAAGGAATTATTTAACCTTATAGGTGTTACTTTCAACATTAGTGACCTTATTTGAATAAACACATTAAATCTAGAATCAAGCAGTTAGCCAGAGAGGTTAAATTTCTCTTTTAAACCAATATTTTTTCCTTCCAACCTGTACATTCCGCACTCTCTATATGTAAATGACCTCATTATTACCAGTAAGCTTTGTTCTGTTGCCCACCAACTAACTCTAGGATATGTCGCTTTTCTGTTCAATAGAAATAACAAGGATAATTACTTCTCTAGCAGCTCCTAGTGGAGTAACAACAGTGCTGTAGCCAAGGGGTGGTAAGGGGAGGCTGGAAAGATTCTAAAGACAGCTAACGATGACGTTCCTTAACAAAATTAACAAGTGCCAAAAATTAAAGATACTGACATTAAAAAAATATATATTTTGTTTAGGATACATACAAATTTCTAAAGCTACATATTCAACTTTCACATGCAGTACTGCGATATGTGAATCAAACTTTTCAGTATTAGCATGAATTGACAAACCTCAAAGAAGGTGTATGTTGCACCAAAGACGCCTAATCTAACTTTCTTAGCATTTGAAAAGAAGTACTTAAAATCATTAATATTAAAAAGGTCTTACGACTCTTTAATAATTGCAAAAACCGAAGGTTGCAGTTATTTTAAAGTGCTAATTATGCTTTTTAAAATTTTGGACTTCTTTTGCAAGAAATAATATTTTAAGTTAGGTTTGTTTTTTTTCTTAAAAGTATTATGCTGCTAAGCATATTACTTTTAAGAAAAGCCGTAAAGCCGAGATAAAGGCTTGCTATTCTGTATTTTTTGCATTTTTATAAGCCGATTTTTTTGTATTTAATAAAAAATAAAACCCATTGGGAAAAATCTTTCTTTTCTTAGTTTGCGAGCTATAGCGTTTTAAGGTAGTTCATTCGTAAAACGTCTTTTCTTATTCTTAACAATAAAATGAAATCAAAATATAGGGTTAAAAGTGTCTTTTGTCTAATTAAAAAAAACGAAATTTTTTTATCGTCTGTAAAATAGAAAAAAATACAATAATCCGTACTGATAATAGTCAAGGAAATCCCGGCCTGTTTAACATTTAAATTTTGTTAGAGGGAGATAGGCGAGTTCGGCGCGGATGGCATGGAAGAGACGAATATAAAAAATGTTCACCCCAATTTCGATTTGACCTGTGGACGGGCCGGGATTTACTTACTATAAGGCAAGGAAGTTTAAAGGTGTATGGAAGCCCAATGCTATGGCCTTATTTGATCAAAAAATGTCCAGCCCAGTATGAAAATAACTGTCAGAGTTGGCCCGCCGATTTTGCGCAATAACGAAATTCCACGAAATTATTTAATGTGTTGCCTACTTACACACGGATAAATCAGTGTGTAAGTAGGCAACACATTATACTTTTATAAGAGTCGTATTAGTTTCGATTGTTTTGCTTTGTGTGATTATATTTTGTGGTTGCAGAAGTTTTTTGGATTGATAAAAACCTTCTTATTTAATTGTGACTATAATTTTGTGTTTATTGTTTGTTACTTATAACATCGTAACAAAACGACTAGAGGTTGTATGGTTTTGTCTTGCAAATCCAAGGGTAACATACCCGGCATTTTTTACTTTAGGTTAGTATTTCTTATATTTAAATTAGGTGCTTCTTATGAGACGTAACGTTAGATAACCGAATAAATAATAATAATATATCAATTATAAATAATAGAAAATGAAAATTTTGATAGGAAATAGCAGTGAGAAAAGTAAGGCAATCTTAACAATATTTTAGATGATTTCCACAATGTTTGTGGGTTTCTGTGGTTTATTAAAAAGGAATAAGGTTTAAATTTAGGTACTTTTATTTCATTTAATAATTTTTACATTCTTTTTAAAAGGGTCAAAATTATTAATTACTGGGCATACCAGGCAAATTTTAATATATACAGGTCCCCCTAATTGAATAAAAGAAAGTACAATTTTATGTAAAGTTCCTTTTGCTTTTCCTGTATTTGTTTAAAAGAAATTAGATTTTTGGTTTCTTAAACTTACATTATCAACTTTTTAAGCTCGACATACTGTAGACACATAATATTTAACGGTTACTGTTACAATGAATACCTATGTAACAAAGGTTACTAATCATTTTTAACCACTGTTATTCTGACTCATGAATGTTTGGTGTTAGTGAAAAGTATATGCCTAAAAATCAGTTATAAAAATTTTCACTTTTTAATGTACAACCACAGTCTTAGGATTAGATTAAACTCATTTACACTATCTTGCCCTTATTTTATCACAAAATTGGTGACAAGTACATGAAATTATCATACAATGTTTGAAATTTATTTTTAAAAAATTGTGTTTTTATTTATTTACAAAGATTTTTGGTAAAAATACAAAACTCCCAAAAATATCGACCATTTAAATAGAAGGCTGTAAAGTGGCGCCATCTATTCTTTCCATATTATGTCAGATGATATAAAATCCAATATTACACAATAATTTTAAATATTCTATGGTGCTTTCGTTTCATAACCAACAATTTTGTGCAAAAACTAAAAAAAAAACAGTGAATGCTTGAATTTGACATTTGGTGATGTCAACTTTATAGATAGTAACAAAGAATTATGGAAGTCCGGCTCTGACCAACTATTCATTGCGCAAACTCCGCGGGGCCGATCTCCCGATTCCCGCTGCCCTGCATGCCTGGACAATTTTGTTCTACAGTATTGGGCTTCCATACATCTTTAAACTTCCTTGCTATAAGGCGACACTTTTGTCTACAACTGTCGCAAGTGAACTTTCTTAACCAATAAGAATGAATATACAAAAATTGTCCTACCATTTTTCGAGAAAAGCAACTTAAATAATTGAATTCAGCAGCTCAAAATCCGCAAGAAACACCTACTTGCTTGAAATGACCTCAATCAGTCACGAAACCCCCTCTGGCGCCCGTATGGGGCGCTGTCTTTATGGAAATTTAAAATGTTCCTCTATATATTATTAAAAATTCTAACATTTTTATAATTGTAATATTAATGTAGCCATAGACGAACTGTATATTTTGCAATAAATTTATCAAGTCAATTTAAATCGACCCAAACTTTAATTGAATTTACAAGAATCAGTGCAGAAACACATGTGTCGGTATAAATGATTTTTAAATGGTGTAGGAAATTGCCTACTTCATAGCGGAATAATAGCGGTAATATTGCAAAAGACAGCTCATTTAATTCAGATTTCAGTTGGTTTCTAAACATTTCACGCCTTTAAATATTCAGTATTGTAGAACCTACGTACTGAGTAAAAGATATTATCAATTATAAATTAACTAACTTGAAATATTTTTGTACAGGGAATAGCCACCTTGTGTAATTTTTTCCATAGAAAAATTCTTTTAAAAATGCTTTTAACTGAAACAAAAGTGTGTTTGTTTCAATTAAAACGTTTTTTAAGTGTTCTAAGGAAAAAAAAATACGCAAGATAAAAATTTGACATATTTTTTTAAATGTAAGGAAAGTCACAAATATGATCCTGTTCAATCCTCGTTGGATTATCCTGTATATTTTTATATTTTTACTTTTCCGTTATTCATGTATATCATGTATAATTTATAGTGGCGCCTTAGGGATTTTTAAAATTTTTATCCAAAAAATTAGTTATGGAACTTACACCAAATATACAGGGTGATTCACGTTGAGTGTCCTATTAAAAGTTTTAGAGAACCAAAAAAAAATACCTTTTTAAAATTTGGCATACGGTCATAATAGGTAATAATCTACATTCTAAAATATTTTGGACAGTGCAGCGTTGCCGGATCTACCCGAAACCAATGGCAACATTGTAATTGTAAATAGAACACCCTATATTTTAATACATATTCGGATCCAGCACAAAATTCTAAGTAATTTTTGCTAACATATTGGCATACGGTCATAATAGGTAATAATCTACATTCTAAAATATTTTGGACAGTGCAGCGTTGCCGGATCTACCCGAAACCAATGGCAACATTGTAATTGTAAATAGAACACCCTATATTTTAATACATATTCGGATCCAGCACAAAATTCTAAGTAATTTTTGCTAACATATACCCATACCTATCTTCTACCGTTTTTGAGAAAATAATTAATTACTATGTTTTTTTAGAAAAATCACCATGTCAAAAAAAGGTTAATATTTACGTGCCTAATCAAACTGGATACGAAAATTTTTTTGGGGTTAGTCAATGCATGTAGTGACGGCCATTAAATCTTGGGAAAAAAAATGTCAAATTTTGACTGTTCTGCCAATTTTTGTAAATCGCTCTTTTTTACTTTGTTTTACTTTAATTAAAAATAAAAAAAAAAAAAATTATTAAATTTTAAAAAACTATAAATTAATTAACAATTTAAAAATTCCAACAAACTTTAATATCCTTCCAAACAAATTTAATATTTTATTCCCGCCCCGTTTTTTTTCAGAGCTTATGCTTCCGGGCATCGAATGGACCAAAGCTGGGTGTAGTCCGGATTTCCTCGTAACTCATACCACGCCTCTAAAATTTTAACCTTAAGTTCGTTTACATTTTGCGACCTAAACTCATTTTTCCTATTCATTTTTTTAACTTATAAGCCCCAAACATTTTTCATAACATTTAAATCCGGACTACGTGCGGGTCACAGTAAAACCCTGATACGCTGCTCTTCCATCCATTCATCTACTTGCCGGGCCGTATGAACGGAATACTTATCTTGCTGAAAGCTAAAAATTTTGCCCCAAATCATTAAAAAGAAGGAAGCATGATTTCTAAGGGGAAAACTATTAAATGTCCCCCCATTAACCTTCCTTTTTAAAAAAATAACATACCCAAGTCCTTGTGCGCTCAGCCACCCCTAAACTTTACCGAAAATCCCCTCTATTTTTTCCTTTTGGCCATATTTTTCATAAATCGTGTTTTTAATGCCTATATACCTTAAGTATCCCATTGTAGCGGGGCAAACCTTTTTTATCGGGGTTTATATTTTCCCAAAACATCGAAGGTTTAATGGCCGGTTACCAAAAGTATTTTAAGTAGACCTTTATAAAGGAGCTCTTAAAATTAAGGGTAACTTAAATTGTTTTCGCTTTCACCATTAGCTTTTTATTGCAATTAACTAAGACTACTTAGAAAGATGGCAACGTTGCACGTTTTTTTTTTTATTTTGGCCTTTTTTCAACGCGAATAATCAAATTAACTGATATTTTTTTCCCCCTTTTTTAGCTTGTGTGTCATTTAAATGATAAAGTAATCCGACGAATCTTTGTAAATAATTAAAACTTTAATTTTTTTCATTTATAGACATTATAATACAAAATCAGTAGTTTAGTTTGTGATTTTTTGTTTAAAAATTTAACAATATGGAAAAAAAAACAAGGGCGCCTTTCTTTACGTCCATGGAAAGGGAAAATTATTGTCAATATGAAATATAAACACAAATACATTATTTAAAAAAAAAATTTTTTTTTTTATGAACAAATTAAATATTCCCCAAATTTTCAAGTAAATACTTAAAAAATTTAAAAATAATACAAACTTGTCATTTTTTAAATAAAGCTCATCTTCGATTTGCTCAAGCTGAGCACTGTTGGTTTCGTTAATTTGAACCTTTTGAAAAATGTAAGATTATCCATCTCGTCAAAACAGTTCTTTTTTTTAAAAAAACAGAACAATGTCCAAAAAAAATAAAAAAAGGAAATAAATCTCAAAAAATTCCGAATAAAATTCACTGTTTCTACATTTCTCTTGGGGAAACTAATTTTACCTTTTAATATCCAACCAACACACCATTGTTTAAAAACTTTGTTTTTACATAATTTTTTTTAAATTAATTATTTGAAAAACAAACAAACGAAAAATAAACAATAAACAAAATATTTGTCAAATGTGAACTTCAAATTACTTAAGGGGGCATTAAGTACAGAAAATCCTACACTTAAAGTTAAGGGACCATTAAGGACCAATTTCAGCTGGTGCAAGAAACATTTGAAACTTAAGGGGGGTTAATGCTTAAGAACAACTTAAGTGTCGCAAAAAAAGTTGGGCAACCGGCCATAAGTGAAATTGCAAATCCAAGCATTATTCTTTATTTGCATTTGTTTAAAACGGTTTTTTAAAGGTGCCTTGGTAGCGCAATTCGGATATTTGCCTTATTCTTCGCCGTGCCTTCTTTCCAGGGGGGGAAATTCTTTTTCCTTTTGTTAACACAGATTTAAAGGTTGGTTTTCAAAAATTAACTAAATTATTCCGTTCTTGATTGGGGAGTTTGGG
>JAHBCN010010678.1:0-31130 GCA_019359885.1 Listronotus oregonensis | reverse complement strand
AACCCTTCCTTGTTAATTGGGCCCCAAATTTTTAAAAAAATTTTTTTTTAAATAAAACTTTTAAAAAAAACCGGGTTTTTTTAAAAAATTTTCCCTTGATACTCCCCATTTATGTTGCATTAGTTTTTTTAAAAATATCGAAAAAAAGGGTTTTTTTCGAGTTTCCCCCAATAGCCCAGTAAATAAACAACAACAGTACTTTTTTTCCTTGGCGCAATTTTAGGATTTGGGGGGATGCTTTCGAAAAAAAGTTTATCAACTTTAACAGGGGGGAAAAGGGCCCAAAAGGACCCTCGGCCCAAAAATTTTTCCCCCCTATCTGCCAAAATATGAAAATTTGAAAAAAATTTTTGAAAACTTTAAAGATCCCTTGTAATGTAAAAAAATGGTCTTAAAAATTGTTTTCGAAAATCGTTTTTTCAAAATTGGGGCCCAAAAAAAGTCCCCTAAAGCGATCTACCGCTAGAATGCCGCTCCCTTTCCCATGGTTTCCCTTATAAGCGGGCGGACGAATTTTTCCCTCGAGCAATAATGTCATTTTTTTCATTTAATTTTTTATCTATGTATTCGGTCTCAAACCATAAAATTGATTTTTAAAAAAAGGACAAAACCTATTAATCAAGATAATAAAAAAAGAATTTTAAATTTGTTTTATTATGTATTTCAAATCCCAGCCCTTTGTTAATCATGAAAACGCCCTTTAAAAATTCCTGGCGGCCACGGGCCCCTCGTTTTTTAAAATAAACGGTTCGGGGATGAGATGAACGAAAAATTTAAATTTTTTAATTTTTTTATTATGGCCGAGGAGGGGGGTTAAAAAGGTTTTTTTTTAAAATGGAAAAACTTTCCCCCTTCGATTAAATTTAAACCAAAATTTTTGTATGTAAACGAGGGTGTGAGAAATGGACAGTTTTAAATGGTTAGGTGTAGTTGGGGGCAGCTTATTTTTTTAATTGTTTTTACAAATTTAATTTTGATAAAAAAAAAAATTTGGGGAAGGGGAAAACCCCTTTTTAAAACCTTTTTGTCACAAGTAGTTCCTTGTGGGCCCCCAAAACCCCCCTTTTTAGGAAATCAAAAAAAAAATTAAAAAAAAATCTTCCCTTTAAATTGCCCCCTTTTTGGTTTTTTAAGTTCTTCAAGCCCAAAATTTTTGCCCCAAAGAAGCATCGCTCCCCTTTTAAAAAGTGTCTGGGTTTTTTGGGGTCGGGGGGAAACAATTCCAGTGGCGGTTTTGAATTTTGAAAATAAATGAAAAAAATTTTGTCAAAACATGAAAATTTTTTTAAAAAAAGCCCCATCAACCCAAAAGCCCCCTTTTTTTTTTGGGGATTATTTTAAAAGAAAATGAAATTTTTTTTTTTTTAATTTTGCACACCCCCTATTTTGAGGTCAAAAAAAAATTTGATTTTTTTTTTTCGTTTTTTTAACTTTTTTCCAAAAAAAAAAAAAAATTTTCTTTAATTTTTTTTGTTTTTTTTTGTACATGAAAAAAAAAAAAAAAAAATTTGGGGGTTTAACATAAAAAAAAAAAAAAAATGAAAAAAACAGAACGATAGAAAACCCAAAAATTTTTTCCCACTTGCCAACTCACCCCGTCTTGAAATTTTTCAATATTAAATAGATAATCCCCGCATTGCTTCACCCAAAAAACCCATTTTGGGGGAAAAAAAATTTAAAAAACTTTTTGGGTTTTTTGTGTTCCTATTTGGATTTCCATAAAATAATAATAATAATAATAATAATAATAAAACTTTTTAAAAAAAAAATTTTTAAAAAAGGGGGAAAATTTGGGGGTAACCTCCATCTTAACCTAATAAAAAAAAAACAATTTATTAATATGTATGTATATAAAATACAAATGTTTTTTATATGTATTTTTAAAAATTTTTAAAAAGTATTACAATTTTAGTTGACGTTGGTGGAGTGCATAATCACAACGATAAGTATATGACGCTAATATATTTTTTTACTTTGCATTTGAAATTGGTGGGTTCGGGGGATTTAATTTTAGCTGGTATATTATTAAATTTTACAGCTATTTGATAGGTAAATGAACCTGAATGGTGTTGTTGGGGGGTTGGGGGGAAAATTTTTTGTATTTATGTCTTAGATCTAAGTTATGTAAATTTTTTTCCAAAAATTTTTTAATTTTTTTTAAATAAAAAAAGGGGGGGAAAAGGTTTTTTAAATAATTTTTTTAAAAAACAAAAAAAAAATTCGTTTAATTTTTCCATCCAAATCTCCCTTTTTTTGTTTTTTCCCACTAAAAATTTTTCCCCTAATTCCCCCCCCCCAAACACAACAGTTTTGTTTTTGGAATCCCCTTTTTTGTACTTTCCCCCAAAGGACCATAGACGGAATCAAAAAAAAAGTGCGATAGAAAAAAAAGAGTCACATAAGATTTTCCCCTATTTTCTTTAAAAAAGATTTTTTTTTATAAATAAGTTTTAGATTAATATATCTTTTTTTATACAGTTATCTTTTTGGGAAAATCTTGATCCATCAATTCCCGCCCAGTTTTTTGGCCACACCCATTGTGTTTCTTTTTTCCCTTTAAAAATTTAAAAAATTTTTTTACGCCCCCGCTAACCTTAGGCCCAAATAGTAGGGTTTGACATTTTTGGGGTTCGCCCCCAAAATTAAAAAAAAGACAAAAAAGGGTTGGGGAAAATCACTTTTCCTTTAAAATTTCCCCCCAAGGGGAACCTCGGGTTTTAAAAAGACAGATAAATCGGGTCTTCATTTGATGTAAATGGGACGCAATCCACGTTAGCTGAGATGTATACAAAAATAGAACCCAAAGGGTAGAGCCCTGGGGCCCCCACGGAAGTTTCAGACAACCATGTACCTTGACCCTTTTTTTTCCCCCTTTTGGGGGGGTGCTAATGGATGAATGGCACTCTCCAAAGCCGAGGTATGAAAGGAGGGCCCAAAAAATAATTGGTGATTTATTTTGTCAAACGCCCTGGAGTAAACAAAAAAAAAAGTGCTTTGAGTTCCCGCGATGGGAAACCCCCCAAAAAATTTATCGGTTTTTAAATTTTAAAAATGCAGTTGAAAACTTATTTCCCCGGGAAACCCCACTAAAAAAAAGGGGAAAATTGGTTTTAACTTTCTCGATTTGCTCGTCCAAGTTTTTTAAAAAAATTTCGAAAGGGTGGGGGAAAGCTGATAGGTCTTTGTTAGGACTCGGGGTGTGCAATTTTTTGGGAAGGGGAGCAAAATGGGGGATTTCCAAATCCTTAGCAAAAAGTGGCTTTCGATTGTAATTTTTTAAATGTGTTAGGGGGGGAAAAATGGTGGGACAGCATTCAGTAACAGGGGGGAAAAAAACCTATCCCATCATACTAAAAAATTTGATTTAATTGAAAAAAAAAAGAGCGAATTTTCTAATAGTCACTGTTCTAAACTGAAAAAAAAGAAACACCACACTTTTTGGAAAAAGAATAAAAATGTAAGTATCAGGGGGGGGGGGTTAGGGTAGTTTACAAAAACCAAAAAAACATTAATATTCCCCCCAACTGTTTTTGGGTTTTTTTTTCTGGGACAATTAATTACATTCAATTACAAGGGTTTAAAAATTTTTATAGTCAATTATAAGGCTTTTTGAAACATGTTTTTTTTTGTTGTCAAAGCAGACTTTAAATTTCTTAACTGATAATATTCCCATTTTCCCCGGTGTTTTTTTTTTATTCCCAAAGTTTTTTGGGGCTCATAAAAACCCTTTTGTTTGGGTAACCCCAAGGCCCCCCTTTTTTTTGTTAGAGCATTTAAAGGAGATGTTTGTTAAATAAATTTAAAAATGATTTTAAAAAAATTTTTCAATTAAAGATTGCATATAAATTTATTATTAAACGGAAAACTAAAAGCCCGGGGAAATCCCTTTATTAAAATGTTAAGTTTCTGTGCGAAAAATTTGGTTTTTTAATTCATGTTTGGTTCACTTCCCCAAAAAAGGTAAAGAAAAAACGTTTAAATCCAAATTTATTAACGGGTTTTAAAATTTGGGAAGCAAATTATAAGATTATAACAATCAACTTTTTCCCCTTTGTTGGCTCATTTTTTGTTTAAATTTTATACTTGCAAAAAATTGAACCTCTTTTTAAAAATTCGGGTTAAAATTTTTTTAAAATTTTCCCCCAACCAACAAAAAACAAATCTTGGAGATATTTTTTAAACCCAATAAAATGAGAAAAATCATAACCCCCCGGGGCAAAAGCCCTAAAAAATTTAAAAAAGTTACCAACCTTAAATTATATAAAGTTTTCCGAAAAAAAAAATATTTAAAATTGGAAAAGGGATTAGGGTTTTAAAAAAGGCCCCCACCCGCCAGACCGCTTAACCCCATAATTACGCTCACCACCCCCAACCCCCCTTTAACCCGTTTTAAAACCCAAAAATATCAATTACTCTAAACATTTTTAAAATAACCAATCTTTCCAACAATTGATCTAACATTAATATGGGTTTTTAAAGCTTTTTCCCCCTTCAAACATGTACTTTTTTTTAAAAAATCAAGAAATAAAATTAAACCCCCGCCAAAAAAAAAAAAAAAATTTTTTATTCTCTAAAGTCCATCTTAATACTGTCGCCCTCCCCTTGTAATTATTCTATAACAAATTCCCCCTCATTTTTTTGGAAAAAATTTTTCGTCTTTGCCCAAACATATTTGTACCACATGATTTTAGTTCCTTGGCCTTATGAAAAAATTTTGTTTTTGGCAGGTCCGGATTAAAAAGCCTTTTTAATCCTTTTTTTCCAAGTGTCGGTATCAAGTTTATATTTTTTCTTTTTTCTGCAAAACACGTGTTGTTATGCCCAAAGAAAAACTAGAACTGGTTTAATTCTTGCTGCTAAAAAAAAATTTACGCTAAAAACATCTGGGAGACCTGGACACCAAGAACGTTACAAATTTTTAACATCATTACAGCTGTTACCCCTTTTTAGGCCAATAAAATTTTTTTTTCTCGACTTGGTTTCCGAGGGGCCCTTGATGTGGCGGGCATCCTCTTTGGGAATCCAGATTTCCGAGTCCTCCCCTTTTTTTTAAGGGGAATTTTTTTTCATTTTTAAAACACTGATGATCCAATCTCCATTATCGTACCTTAAATGTAATTGATTGCTTAACCTTTCTTTTCAACTTAAAGGGGTTTGATTGTTTTTTTGGGGGAAAAAGGACTTTAAATAGGTATAGAAACTCCCCGATGTGTGGTTAACACCATTTTCCCATTGCCTTTTAAATGTTTTTTTGGGGTTTCGTCCCAACCTTTTGAAGATAGACATGCTAAACAAGCCCCTTATGTGTTGTTTTTTTGCTCATAAATTCATTACTTTAGAACTTCTTTTAACCAATTCCCCAATTTCCAGCACATTGTATTTTTAGGGATTTTGTAATGTTTTTTTTACTTTTTTTAACCAACATTTTCTTCTTCACCAAAATTGGGGACCCCCTGGGCTTTTCCCATAAACGTTTTGGGGATTTTTATTCGGCTATGGCAAAAAAAAGAGATGGCCAATATAGGACTGGGATTTATTTTAACGAATTTCCGTTGTTTTAAAGGGGTTTAAAAAATCTTCCCATTTCAAACCCGCCACGGCTCATTTTCCCCCACATTTACTGCAAAGGTTTTAATTTTTAAAGAACCCCCAAAAAAAGGCAAATTTTGGGGTAAAAAAAAACCCCTTTTCACGACGAAAATTTTTTATTAAAATTGAGGGTTGGGGAAGCAAAAGGTTTCGATACCTTTAAAAAGTCATAAAGAAAAATATTAGAACCTTCGGAACAAAACATTGAATTCACTAAACGTTTTCCATTTTTTAAAATTTTCCCTTTTTTAAATGTTTTTTTAATATTAACATAGTATGGGTTTTTTTAAAAATTTTTTTTCCAAATGTAGAATTTAGGAATATGCGAAAAGGGGAAATTTAAAATTAATTATTATTTTTTTTAAAAATAAAGGGCCCAAAAAAAAGCTTCGATTCATTTTAACAATGGAAAAGAAAAAATGTGCAAAAAAAGCAAAAAATCCATTTTCCAGTATCCGCATAATTATAATATTATTTTTTTGTTTTGAAACTCTGAATACCGTACGCAATCTTTTTTAAGGGTTTTTCTCGCAAAGGGTTAGTTCGGGATTTCTTCGAACCCCATGGAAAACTTTTTTAACCATTATTCGTTCTTTTAACGTTTTTTTTATAGGCGGATAACTAGTTAAAGGTTGGTTAATATTCATAGTTTAAGAATTAAAAGCCTTAACAACATTTAAATCTTTACGAAAACAATATCTATAACTAAAATTTTATTAGAAATTTATAATATTTAGAAAAAATTTGTATAGAATTAAAATTTCTTAAAAAAATCTTCCATAATCAAAAATAACTAAATAAAATCATCGAACACACGAAAACCCTGTCGATAGCTTTTTTTTCAAGTCTCTTCAAGTTGTAAACTAAGGAATGTGTGTTGCCCACTTTTTTGTCTTCCGATAACAATGACTTCAATACATTTGGCGTGCTATTTTAAGTGCGATCCTGGCTGGTGATTTATTCGCGAATTATGACAACGTGGCGAAAAAACTTTTGGCCGGTTCCTTTATTTGGGCGGAAAGTATTCTGGCTTAAAATCTTTACTAGTGTTGTTTTTATTCAGCCACTTCGTCGGTTGGGTGGCCGGTATTAAATGAGTCACTGACAGAAATTTTGGACTTTAGGTATATGCACAATTTAATTATTAATCACTCATTTCACAGAAAAAAAATAGTTTCTTTTTTCATTTTTTTTAATTTTGTCGGTTTAACAAATGTATCGAACCTTTCTAAGGGGAAGCATATCTCGATTTTTGTTATAATAATCTTTCTAAAAGATTTCCACCAGAAACATGCCTCCCTTCTAGTAAATCCAACAACTCGCCGAGCGGAACATAGGAAATCCCATGTAAATTTTAAGGGGGGTCAATTATTGGTTTCCCTGTACATTAAAAAAAAATGTAAGATAATTTTTTGAAGAGACCAATGTGACAACCCGGCCAAGTTTCAAAAAATAAGCGAATCTTCAATTATTCAATTAAATGTAATTGCAAAATTACCAAATTTTTTGTTCAGGTAAAACCAAACAGACATCAGTAAAATGAATATTTTCCCGACATGACAAAAGTGTCAATAAATCGTAAACAGTCGGTATTTAAAAAAAAAAAAAATATGAATTTTATTCAATCAGCGAAAAAGTATCCAAAATTAAGTGGCATTATGGGGAAACAGTTTTAGAGCGTTCGAATGTTTTGTTTATTTCCCCCCAAGTCCATTGATTTTAACTATTAATCCGACAATACCGTAAGTGGGTAAAGATACCGTAATAAATAATTGTAAATGTTCAACTCAGGATATTAAAAATAGAGCTGAAAAAAGAAAGAACAGGTATCTTAATATTCCACTGGAGGAAAACAAAATGGTTGGTACGAGGGTTCTTGGGCAAGAGGTAAATAAACATACAACGGTATTGCGCACTTTGAAAAAACACAAATATTATTCGTATAAATTCGAAAAACATTAAGAGCTGCAGGAAGGAGATGAAGAGCGAAGAATGGATTATGTTTTACAATGATGGAAAGAGCAAATAACAATAGGAATTTTTTAAGAAATATTTGTTTTACTGATAAATGTACATTCACCCTCAACAATAAACAAATGTTTAGAATTGCCGGTATTGGAGCCAAGAAAATGAACATAGCTTTGTTCATACTCGGACACAATATCCCCAAAAAACAAATGTATTCGTAGGAATTATCGGACACCATATCATTGGACCCTTTTTTAGGGACTATAATCTGACAGCAGAAACCTATTTGGACTTATTTCAAAATCAAATTGGATCCGCCTTGAAAGGAGTTGTTCGGGAAGATCAAATGATCTGGTACCAAATGGATGGTCGCTCATAATGGCCGTATGGTTAGAGAGTACCTGGAAAATGCTTTTAACGGCAGTATTATTGGTCCACGGTACCGATTAACCGGATACTTTGGCCAGCCAGGTCACCTGATCTTTCACCGAATGACTTCTTTCTGTGGGGTCACTTAAAAAGTGCCATTTATAAAAGTGTAAAATTTGAGAATCTAAACCGGCTACAAAACGCTATTTCGTTAGAATGTAATAAAATATCGCAATACCAACTTAGCAACGTTAGAAATGAATTTTATGATCGGTTGGGATATTGTTTAGCTGGTAATGGGTGATTGTTTGAACATTTGATTAATTAATGTTTTTATGTAATTCTTTATTATTTTTAAAAAAGTTATTGTATTTTATTTAATAAATTGAAATTATGAAAATTGAACCGGTAATAATTTTGGCGGCCGTGCTTGGCAATTTGTATCGTTGTCATGGTAACGGGTTGTCAAAGTGTCAATACATACAGTGTAAGGTAGACGCTTTAAATTTGAATAGTAATTTGTTTTAATTTCGCAAGTCCAAAAAAAAAATGTTATCAGATGAGGAATTTGAGTTTGCTGCTACTCCACCAGAAATTCGAGAATATTTTTATTATTATTAGAATGCGTATGTTCGTGTGTCACTATACCATTTTGAAATATCACTATTCAATGAAATTACAAAAAAAAAACTTTCCAACCGGGTGGAAAGTGAGCATTTTCCACCCGGGTGGAAAGTAGAAGTCAAAAAACGTCAACTTTCTACGTTTCAAAGATAGGTGAAATGTCATTATTACATGCATGGTTGTAAATAAATAGTTATTTACATTACAAGATGCGAAAGTTTACTTTTTGGTGTGAGGTGGTTTTTAAATGGCCGAGGCGAAGCCGAGGCTATTTAAAACCTCCGAACACTTGAAAGGCCTTTCGCATCGTGTAATGTATTATATTTTTTCTGCTACTGTTCTATGTATGGCATAATTTAATAATCATTAACATAATGTTTTAATAGAAATATCAGAGATTTTGAAATTTTACCTGTTAAAAATTAATCCATAGCAACACATTTATTGTTGACATTGTCTAGACATCAGCACTTGTCAGATTTTGAATTATTGTTAATTTAGTATAAATCCATTCCCATTTTAAAATGTTAAATGAATATGAAAATGGCATCCAAAAGGCAGCGACCTTGCGTTGCCTCACTTCTGCCAGACAAATCTAAAGAGAGGTACCATCAAACATATAAATCGTTTTCTGAATGGCTTGCTACAAAAATGTGGGGCGGATTGACGAGAATGTGATGTTGGCGTATTTTCAAGAAAAATCCGAGTCTTTATCACCACCAACCCTCTGGTCTGTATATTACATGCTCAAGTTAACAATTTCCGTAAACAAAAATCAAGGTATTTCGGAGTTCAAGAAACTAGTTGCTTTTATTAAAAGGAAAAACGATGGTTATGAGGCAAAAAAATAAAAAAAAATTTAAAAAGAAGAAATCATAAAGTTTTTACTTAACGCGCCTGATCAAAGTTACTTAGCGATGAAAGTAATAGCCATTATGGGAGTGGCTGGGGCATGCCGGACAGACGAAATATACAGAATGAAGCTAAGTGATGTCGAAATAAGAAATGACGTGGCTATAGTAAAAATAGTGGAGTCTAAAAATAAAGTTAAAAGAAACTTTGCAGTAACCAACGATGAAGGCTCAGTTCCTTATGTCAGATTTCTACAGGAATATATTAAGCTGAGACCAAGGAATGGTCTAGATGAGCATTTATTGTATCGTTATGAAAGAGGTAAATGTGTTAATCAAGTAATTGGAAAGCACACTATTTCAAATGTATACCTAAAGAAATTGCGAAGTTTTTAAAGCTTGAAGACATCTGTAGATACACTGGCCATTCTTTTAGAAGAACGTCAACTAGGTTCCTTGCCAATGCTTCGGATGTCGATATTTTGGACTTAAAAAGGCATGGAGGTTGGAAGTCTTCTTCTGTTGCGGAGGGATATATTGCTGAATCCTATAGTAATAAGGTGGAAATTTCAAAGAAGATTTTACACGAAATTCCTACCAATATTTCCTCTAATGAAGTAACAGTGAAAAATATGAATATTAACGTAGTTAAAGATGATAACGATACCCCAACAACAAATTTAAAAACTGTTAATTCAAGTATTATTCCTCCAATTTCTTTTGCTAATTACTCAAATTGCACAATTACTTTTGATGTTAATACCTAACCTAGTTTTTAAAATATTTTGTCATAAATTAGTTACTTTTTATAAATAAACCCAATATTTCCCACAAGCATATTTTCTTTTTTTTACTCTTACTTGTTTGTCCAGGCGCTGAAAATATTACTTTCGTAGCTAGCAACGCTTAGCAACCAGGTAACACGAAGGTTCTCTTTCGTTATCATTCGCGTTGCTAGGACCACAAAGTTTTCTTATTTATACAGTAGTAGAAAAATATATTTTTTTAATAATCGATAGTAATAATTGTTATTACTTGTTACATTAAATAAAAGGTTTGGTAAAAAAATAATGTTAACGTGTCTTTTACTTTAAATCTAATGGTTGTAAGATTGATGAAACGAAAAAAAAAACATTCATTGTATTCGGCGGTTGTCAGATTTGACAAAGTCTTATAACAAATTGTTTGCTGTTGGCTGGGTTTACCTGAACCGAAAATGTGGTAATTTTGCAATTACATTTAGTTGGATAAGTCAAGATTCGCTAATTAAAATTTTTAAAAACTTGGCACGAGGGTTTGTCAGATTGGTCTCTTTAAATAGTTATTTTAATTTTTTTCTGATAAATGTACAGGGGAGATAATAATTAAACCCCTTAAAATTTACATGGGATTTCCTATGTTTCGCTCGGCGATGCACCACGCGGTATAAGGCTTGCTCTACGACAAAACTTATTAAATAACCTTATTCTAATTTATTAAAATACATGAATGCTGCTAACTTATTGAGAAACCTTATTTTAATTTATTAAAAAACATGAATTTTGCGATACTGAATTACAGAGAAAAACAAAAAAGACAAACCTGAAGGTGTAGTAAAGACTTGCAGCTCAACGAGCACCTCGTCCAGTCACTGCAATTGCAGCCTTCATTCCGGCGATTATCCAGACTGTGCCGATCACCAAGCTAAAAAGGAAACGAGCACCGTCTCAGGACAGCAGACGCAGCAGAATCAAAAAAGTAAAAATCGAGAAAAACCAAAAATCGTTCGAGAGCAAAAGGAAAATGCTGGAAAGGAAAGTGGAGAGAAAATATTCGCAGGAAAGTGCGGGGCGTCAGCGCAGGAGCGAAAGCCTGTTTGGGAAGTCAAAGAGGAAAAGTACGGAAAGAAGGAAAAGCTACGATAGACAAGATGATGACGTATTTAAAGAGGAATACAACAAAAGACTCGACTGCTTGGCAAGATACGGAAAAAATTTCTATTGTCCGACGTTGAAACAAAGGAAAGGATTAAGGCCGATTTACATTGATGGAAGCAATGTTGCTTTTAGGTATACTGTTGCTTAAATCAAAGACAATTATAGTTTTCACTATACCGGGTGGTGATGCGTCGCCAGACTGGCCATAGGAAATCCCATATAAATTTTGATACATTGAAATATTGGCTCCCCTATTGAATTTACAACAAAATTGTATTAGACTATTTTAAAGACGTTGATAAGATTAGCTCATATACTGAATTTCGTTTTTTTCTAATCAGGCAATTAAAAGTTATTTAAGAAAATCTATTTGTAAAATCGTTGCATATCTGCTACATACCTTAATGAATCCACCAGTAATAAATAATATATGTCAACTTTTTAATTCACGGTTTACTTTGTATTAGTTTTTTCAACATGTTTTACAGTATTGAAGAGAAAATAACAATGATTAAATGGTATTACATGGAAAATAGTTATCGAAGAGTGTCCGACATGTTCTCTACGTTTTTTCCTGACAGACACATTCCAAGTAATACAACAGTTCAAAATATCGTTCATAAGTTTAAGACAAAAGGTACTGTTATTAATAAATGCAACTGCTTAAAGCGAAATAATAATGTACTCGATGGAAGAGCTCAAAAAAATAATGCCGATTTAGATGTTTTACTTCATGTAGAAGAAAATAAAGGAATTAGCTTCTTGGAAAAGTTGTAGAAAAGGATCACAGCACAGTACTACGCAAATTAAAGAAATATAAATATCATCCGTACAAATATCAATGAGTACGTTTATGTCTACTCTTGCATCCGATAAAAATTCTGTTATCTGCTCAAAATGGCCGGTATAAACGTTTCGGGTTGAGATTTCCATCCGATAAAGTCGTATAAGTCAATTCTCTTGTTTTGGGGGATTGGACTTTTGTCGGCGGATCGTGCGAAAACACGGGTGTAAATAGATTTGGATTCAGACTGACAGAAGTTTGTATACCTAAGTTAACGCGGTTGGATTTTAAGGGTTAGAAATTTTCATTTTTTGTTTTGTGGTTGTTTTTTTATCTTGAGCTTTTCTTCAGATTTGTTTTTCAATATTAAGTAAATAATGAGTGATAAAACTAAACACAAATGGAATGGAGGTTAAGTGACTTGGGCGCTTGACATTTCTAACGCTAATAGCCAAAAAAGATCATATGTTTTATCAAAATTTTATCGGATCAAAACGGGATTATTTTAAAAATTAAATTATTGTGGCATAAACGACTGTGGATTAAAATTTGGGATTAAAGGTTTTGGATCAGATGAAACCTATATCTGATTAACTTTGTAGACATAAACGTACTCAATGACATCAGGAATTAAGGGAAGGCGATGAGATCCGAAGAGCAGATTTTTGTTTTGAAGTTATGGAAATGGCGAATAACGATAGGAACTTCTTACGCAATATTTGTTTTAATGACGAATGCACCTTCACATTAAACAATGAACCAAACGTTCAAAACATCAGATACTGGAGCAAAGAAAATGAACACATGTATCTACAAGGACTCAATACCCTCAAAAGGTAAACGTTTGGGCGGGTATATTTGGACATCGGATTATTGGACCTTTTTGCTTGAATCACAATTTGGGAACAAAAACTTTTTTACAAAATCAAGTGGGGCCGGCATTGGAAGAAGTTGCACCTGACAATGAAGACATTTGGTTTCAAATGGATGGTTGTCCTGCACACAATTCACGAGAAGTAAGGAAATATGTTCAAAATGTTTTCAATGGACTCACTATAGGACCAAACTACACCATAAATTGGCCCGCTAGGTCTCCTGATCTTTCGCCAAACGATTTCTTCCTTTGGGGTCATATCAAAAATGTTATTTATACAAATTTGAGGTATCAAAATTTAGAAGAATTAAAAGTTTCAATTTCAGCGGCGTGCGATCTACTATCGGCATTTCAACTTCATAATGTAAGAACTGAATTTTATAACCGTTTAGGATATTGCTTAGCAGTAAACGAAGGTCTGTTTGAGCATCTAATTAAAAAACATTAGCTTTTAGTTTCTATGTGTTGTGTCAAAACGTATTTTAAGACAGTTTTTAAGTGTGTTTTTCACCTTCCTATAAAATTGTTCAATTATGTAAAAATCTCATTATGTAGTTCAATGTAATTACTTGTATTTATTAAATTATTACAACCATTATTTTTTCTTCAATACTGTAAAACATGTTAAAATAACTAATACAAAGTAAAACGTGAATTAAAAAGTTGACAAGACATTTTATTTATTACTGGTGGATTCATTAAGGTATGTAGCAGGTATGCAACGATTTTACAAATAGTTTTTCTTAAATAACTTTTAATTGCCTTTTCAGAAAAAAACGAAATTTATTATGTGAGCTAATCTTATCAACGTCTTCAAAATAGTCTAATACAATTTTGTTGTAAATTCAATAGGGGAGCCAATATTTTAATGTATCAAAATTTACATGGGATTTCCTATGGCCAGTCTGGCGATGCACCACCCGGTATAATGTCCAGATAATCCGGAGCAGAACTCTCTGTAGAAGCTCAGTGCTACATATTTTTTAAAATTTTAGTCATGGTCAAAACGAACGATTTTCGGTAAAAGGCTTAAAAATTTGCATCGACTATTTCCGGAAAAGGGGCCACGAAGTTAAGGCCTTTGTACCGAATTTCCGGTTGAGAAAAGGCGAAAGTACCGATCAGCAGTTGCTGCACGAATTAGTTAAAAAGAAACTAGTGATAACCACGCCCACATTGTACATTCAGAATCAGCAAAGAAGTCCCTATGACGACTGGTAAGAAATCAAGCAATAAAGTTTTTGCCATTATTGCAATTTTTTTTTCTCTATTTTAAAAAGGTAAAAGTTTAAAGCTCGGTATTTTATCCAAAATTATTTTTTTAAATTAATAATTTGGTTTTTTGAGAAAACCCAAAAACATCTCTGTAAAAAATCGCACCAGTAGGCGGACTTTGTAACACCATAGAGAAGAAATTTCCCGTCTATAATAGAAAATCCCTTTAAACCTGACTGTAAGTTTTCTCGGCTGTTATCGGATTTCCTAATGGCTAGTTCGGAGTATAGAAATATAAAGACCAGCCAGGGTCTTGCTACGGTTTGTTCTCTTTCTATCCCAAGAAAATGTACATAAGTTTATTTATCTCTGTCATTGTTTTACTTATTTTTTTAAATTTCATTTTAAACTTTTGAAGTGATCCTAACCTGCAAATATTTGTTTCCTTATGTGTTTATTTTTCAAGTCATATTTTTATTATTTGAATAACATTTAATTACATTAGTGTTGTAAAGTCTATATTTAAATAAATAAATTAAATTATTAATATTTGGTGCTTGTGGTCTGTGGTTTGAAGATTATAAAATTGACCCAATTTTTATGCATTTTGTAAAATAGCACAACTTTAAGGAAAGAAAAAAAATCTTGTTTTTAACCCATCAGTGTTTTAAATGTATTTTAACTGAAAATTTGTGTACATATTTTTAAATATATTTGGACATTGTACTTTAAAATTAAGCATGGGTCCGGTGTCGTTTAGCTCAATTCGATTTAAAAAAAATAAATATTACAGAAAAAAAGAAAAATTTTGTTTAGTATATTACAAAAAGAAAAATCGAAAAAATGCATTTTTGCAGAAAAAATGAAATTAAAAGTGAAAAAGCACTATGTTTTTAGGTTAAGAAAAAGGCCAGAATTTGCGACGTTGTCGGATAAAAAAAAAATGTTTGACGGCGCATTTATGATAAAGAAATTTTACAATTTAATGGGGAAAAACCCTAACGACAACAAACCCAAAAACTAACCAAACTAGGTTATAGTTTGGAATTTGTTTTTTTGTTGGTTCTGGTTTTTTTTTCCTATTAAAAAAAATTTTATTTCTGGTAAATGGAAAAAAACAACCTTCAATAATAACAAATTATTAAAAACATCTGGCAACATTGCTTTTAAAAAAAAAATTCCAACAAAACGACATCGTAATCTCTTTTTGTAGGTATTCTTTCTCATTTTTTTCATGTTATTCGGCCATATTACCTAGTATATTTTATATGGGAAATAAAGAAATTATTTTATTTTGTGTTATTGCGAGTAAAAAATTTAAATTTTTTTCAGACCCTATGTGTTCTATTATGGTGTAACAAATAAGTGACAAAAAAATTTATCAAAATATTGCTGTTTAAAAATGGAGCTAAAGTTCACCGAAGCCATAAAGCATTAATAATTTTGCGCGTTTTTTATTCTTCCACAAAATTCCCTCACATTTCTTTAAAATATTTTAGGATTTTTTAACCAAGTTTCTATTTTAAAAAATAATCTGAACACCTTTTTGTTGCCTGTATATTTCTCTACCAAATTTTAAATTTCTTAATAAAATTTCCAAAAACTCTTTAAAGCCCCATAACTTCATTGCGCCAAAAAAGTACCGCATCACCTCTATTTTTTACATAAGACTAAGTGTAAACATGTTCTTTCTCTCTAAAAAAGAAGCTATCGAAATGAACAAAAAGTTAAAATGTTAAAAAAGAGCAAGGCTTTAAGGTTTTGATAATAAAAAAAATCTGCTACTATCGGTGAATCTTTCCATAGATTCTGCATTTTTCCACAAAGCAACCTATGTTTTCAGGTTCAATAATATACTATATTTCCGCTACCGAAACTTAGAGAAAATGATAAAGAGTACCAATTAGTGGTAGAAAGAAAGAATCTGAAAGTACGGAGGGTGATAAACATCACTGCTCCAGACCTTAGTAGGCCCGTTGTGCTACCTCCTAAAGAGAACTCCTCACTCAGTACTCCGCCCATCCTGGTGATTTAAAATAGGTGAGAACGTCGCCGAGGGGAATCTCTTTAATGTCGGCCAATAAAAGCCTCATGGATCGTCCTTGGACGTTGTCGCCCAGCATGGATCTTCTCTTGGACGAGAGAGCAGGGCAGGCACAAAGGATGTGATCCACCGTCTCGTCTTCCTGTTCACAACCTCTACACAGAGGTGTGTCATTTATACCCATTCTAAAGAGGTGTTTTTGCAGTTGACAATGTCCAGTAAGAACGCCCGTGATGAAGGTTCGCCCTAGGAATTGGCAAGTAATGTTTAGCTGTATCTTTGTCGGAATAGTTCAGTAACTTCCTTTGTCCTGGACAGGTTACAGTTTACTGTTTCATCCCATCGTGTTGTAAACTGCTGATGAGAGTGTTTTTTGATTAGGTCCCTCATCGTAGACTCTGTCAGACCTACGAAAGGTTCGGGTCCAAAAGGTTTTGTCCCGGCAGTCTTCTTGGCCAACGAGTCAGCGATGCGGTTGCCTTTGGAGTGCGCGTGTCCTTTGGTCCAGCAGGAAGTGACCACATTTATGCTGGAAGCGTCCACAATGGCAAAGTGACATTCTAGTACCAGACCCGAAGTGTAGCGTAGTCTCCTTAGGGCTAGTAGTGTCTGTATGCAATCCGTAGAGATAAGCACGACTTTACCAGTGATGTTTCTACTGCTAATTTCTTTTGCAGCTAAGGTTACCAATGTGAGCTCAGTTTGGAGCACGCTGGCCAACTCACCCATAGCCCATTTGATGTTTAAATTAAGAGATCTAGAATGAATTCCACATCCCGTACTTTTTTTTTGTTTTTGAACCGTCTGTGTAGATATTGATTATACCTACCAAGTTTGTGTTCGATTCTCCTTGGACGTCAATTTTGTAGGGTCTGTTAAAAACAAAACATGACGCAATAGAGTCCACTTTCGAAGAAATAATCTTTTTAACTGATTTTTTGTCTATTTCTATCTCTATCGAATTACAGAGTTTGCCTGCAGAATTTTTAAAATGCATGTAGAAAAATGCTGTAGCGACATTTATGGTCATAATTGTACCATTCATTTGCTTTACATATATTGCAGTGGTGATTTTTTTTAAATTACATCGATAAAGAAGAATGACGTATACCGTCGTTCTGTGACTGGTGAATGGTATACACTTAACCCACAAACTAGAGTCCGACCGAAACTGGTTTTCCGGCCGCAACCGAATATTCGGCCGTGGCTTCAATTTCGGTCGAAACCGAACTGACGTGGTCAAGTATAAGATTCCTTAAAATACTGAAATTTGGTGCATTTTACGCATTATTCTGCATTAATTAGGACATGAAATGAAAACACAGTATATTAATTTTATTTTAATTTCCTCTTATATAAAAATAATAATTACTAAAATTTTGCTAAAGAGCTATCCGAACGACGCACTTGCCGCGAGAAACGAAATTAGGCGAGCGTGAACGACAACTTCCGAAATCAGTTTCGGTTTCGGCAAAATTTTAAAAGGGCCCAAATTGCCGCAAATGGAACCCTAACTTACGATCCGTTATAGAAGAGGCCAGACGGTGCCTACATTTGTAGACGACATCTATTTTTCCTGTTGATCCCCATGGAAACCGACAGAATAATTTAGAAGAATTTTTGAAATTCTAAAAAAAATCTTTTTACCTGATAGATTGAAAGCCACCGTCCAATCTGCTGGCTAGGACGTTTTAATATACAAGTTCTAAATAATACCAAAGAAAACTTCTTTAAAATCTTTTAAGAAGTTTTTTTGTACTTAAATAACCAAAAGTTTACGTCTTATTTTAATGATTGTGGAATTATCAATCTTTGGCAAAACGCCTTAGGACGTGGTGGTAGTGAAGGAGGATAACAAATCTATATAAAAATACCTATAAAGGTTCCTTGGAGTCTAGTCGATACATGAATTTGTAATATTTGTAATTTTATTTATTTGTTTTGTATTTAATAGTGCAAAGTAGCTGTACGTATGTCAATATTTTTTTTACAATAAAACTGTTTATAAATATTTTTTTAGTTTGTTAGTAAAAACAGCTCAACCGCTGTGTTCACACATCGTCGTTGTTGTTGGGCCCAGCAGGATCTTTTGGAAATCCCTGGTTGCTGGTTTCGGCAACTCTTTTGGCTAGCGTATGGAACGGGATCAAAGGGTAAGATGAACACAAGGTTAACTCAAGGTGTTAGCATACCGTGCTGATGAGTGAATGACATCATGTCCCTTTAAAACAGGTGTCTCCAACGGTGCCTCTGAGATACAGGGCGACCTCTCAATATCTAGCCTTACTGCGGTAATGCGGGGCTCTGCCGTGGTTTACTATTACTTCCCTAGCTCCAAACAGAAAGCGGACAAAACCGCTTTCATATGAAAAAAGTGACAAAGGTGCGCTGACCTAACCCCTCACCTAATAAATAATGACAAATTAATCCCATTGAACTCATGAAAGAAATACTCTAAAAACAATTTGGCAACATTTAACCCGCAAATAAAGTATGCACGCATGGGTTAGAATTTACTGATTGTTTTTGAAAAACATAGTTGCCAGATTTTACAAACGAGCAGTTAGTCGCAGTTAATCGTCCGGGATTTTGTGGAAATAGTACATTCAGAGCACAAGGAGAGGTGCCACCCAAGGTCACAAGCAGACAAAGGTGCGCCGACCGAAATTGGTGAATCCGTTACGTAAGGTGCCCCTGAAGTCACCGGCGCCTGTTTCATGGGGAAGGGCTAATCCATCCCGAACAAACAGGTGCTTAGGAAGGGTTCCCTGAATCCAAACAGAAGGCGGGCAGAACGGCCTTTATAGGAAAAGGGTTTCCCGGCTTTAAACAGATTTATTGATGAAGTACCTATTCAAAGGTGATTTTTAAAGGTATAAAAAATCCTAGGTATACCCACCTATAACTTCAAGTCCAAAATTTCTGTCAATGACGCATCGCTCGCTTTTAGAGTGCCCCGGGTTGTGTGGGGTCAGGGGAATCAATTCCAGTGGCGTATGCATTTTAGAAAATAAATGATAAAATTTCGTGAAAACATGAAAATATTTTTTACAAGCAAAAGTTATTTTCACATTTTTATCAACCCTTTAAATTAGTAACAGCCTATATTATTTTGGTATTATTCGGATTAATAAAAATAATTTTTTTTTCTTAATTTGCACACCTCCTATTTTAAAGGGCATAGAACACAAAATTGAGTTTTTTTTTGGGAATTTTTTAAGTTTTTTCCAAAAAAAAAAAATTTTTTACTTTAATTTTATTTCTGATTTTATTTTGCTACATAAAAAAATAATAAAATTTTAGTTTTAACATAAATTAAAAAAATGTAAAAACAGAACGATAGACAATCCAAGTTACACCGACTTGCCAATTCACCACCGATCGAAAAATTTAATAAAATACGATATTCACACGCATTGCTTCATCAAAAAAACCCCCTATATAAGGAAACGAAAGCCCTGGATCATCGCTTGTAGAATCCCAAAAACTATTTTTTTTTTCCATATTTAGGATTTCCATATCGAGAATATTTTTTCCGAGCGAAGCGGTTCGCATACCTTATAAAAATGTCATAAAGAAAACTATTACAACTTTGGGAACAGATCAATATTTTAGAATTTCGAGTTAAATTCGGCGTAAACGTAATTAAGGTTTTTTTTCCCTTCTTTTTAAGTGATTTTTTTAAATATTAAAATAGTATGATTTTTTTGTCGTAAAATGGAATTAAACAATTCCATTATTTTTATTTTTTTTAAATACTATAAAAGGCCGGGGCCCAAAAAAAAACTTCTGATTCATGTTTAACAATCAAAAATAAAGAGTGTGCAAAAAATAGGAAAAAAAACATTTTCCCCTATCCCAATAATTACTAATATTGTTTTCTTGCCTTTAAAACTCTGAATACCGTACGCGAAAACTTTTGTTAAAGTTGCACATATCTCTCAGCATCCCAAAATGGTTAGTTCTGTATTTCCTTCCCGAATCCCATGGTAAACATTTTTAACCATTATTCGTTCTTTTAACGTTAACTGAGTTTTTTTTTTTAGGCGGGTAACTAGTTAAAGGGTTTTTAATATTCATAGTTTACAGAATTAAAAGCACTTAACAACATTAAATTTTATATACAATTATATACACTAAATAAGATAAACTATTATAAAATTGGCACAAAACAATATCTATATACTACAATTATTAGAAATTTATAATATTTAAAAATACCCTGTAAGCAATTAAAATTTAAAATTAAAAAATTTTCAGACAATTTTCTCAAGTAGCTTTTTGTTGAAAACTTTGAAATAAGCCCTTTTTGGGTTTCATCGAGACAAAACCCGTCTCGAAGGCCTTTCTCGTCTCGTTCGATCATCGAGGAGAAATAAACAAACCCTCTCGAATTTTTCTCGAAGAATCTCGATTCAAGACTCTCGAAATTTCGAGAGTCTCGAAAAAAAAAACTAAATGTTATTAAGAAATTCTATTATGGGTTTGTACAACACAAGGCCAAGGCTGCAATAAAGGGTATTAATTTTTGTTTTAAAAAAAATACTTTAAAAATATTGGGGGTTATTGGTGAGAGGGAAAAATAAAGACCCAAATTATTTTTTTTTTCTGAATTGAAACCCAGGAATATTTTTTTTGCATTTTTTCCTTTCTTTCCAAGATATTTCACTAAAAATTTTTGGCAAAAAAAATTAAATCACATTGTGGGTGTCCTAATCCTAGTTGGCGCTTTCAAACTATTACGTCATATGAAATCAAGTTTGACTGTTGTAAAAAGTTAGACACTTTGGTGCACATGCTTAAAAATTATTATGTTATACCCATACCATAAACAAATTACCGTATTCTTCGTTAGTGAACCCCGTTTTCTTAAATTTTTTCAATAACAGATTGACAAATGTCTAACGACAAAAGTCAAACTTGATTTCATATGAGTAATAGTTTGAAAGCGCCCTAAGATTAGCGACCCCCCCCAATGTGATTAAATTTTTTTTTTGGGAAAACTTTATATGAAATATTTTGAAAACGAAGGAAAATTTCAAAAAAAATATTCTTTGTTTTTAATTTAAAATTAAAAAATTTAAATTTGGGCCTTTTTTTTTCGCCTCTTTTCCAATCACCTTGTACAGAGGCTATACATATATGCTATGAAACCCAAAAATACTAAAAGCCACGTAAAACAAAAAAACCGAAAAGGGATCAACACAAAAATAAAGAAAATTTTTCCAAAAATGAAAATTAAACAAATCCTTGATGTTATAATTTAATCTTTTTTTCATAGATTTAAAAATTTTCCTAGGTACAAAAAGGGAAAAGTTTTTGTTTTTCGTTTGTGAAAGAAAATTCATCTACCCTACCAGCAACAAACTCATTTTTTATAATCGAAACAGTCGTCTTTTAAAAAAAATAATTATCAATTACCAAATTATTTGTAATGTTTTGGGAAAAGTTTAAGACGATTAAGTTCTTTAAGAATATGAAAATACTTACTTTTATCTTTGTTCTTTTTTTTTTTGCTATCTTTGCTATTTTTTTTATTTGTTATGTTCTTTGTTTAAAATGTTAAAAATTGCATAGTTTTTTTTTTTTCTTTTTTTTGGCGTATTTAGAGCTGTGACTTATTGCAGACATATCGAGATCGAGAAATATCGAAATAATTTCTGCTTTGTTGTCATTGTTTTCTTTTTTTTGGGCTGTTATGTTTACGTTTAAAATAAATTAAATTATTTCTTAGCATAGTTTTTTAAATTTTTCTATTTTCGGGTATTTAGAGCTGTGGTTATTGTAGCACATACATTTTTTCGAGATCGAGAAACCCGAAAAAGTTTCTCGATCTCGAAAAACTCGAAGTGTTTTTCGATCTCGTCTCGAAAAAAAAAAAAAAAGTCCCCTTCGATCTTATCCAAATCGAGAGGGGGACGGAAGAAATCTCGAATTTCGAGAGTCTCGTGAAATCCTACCCTTATTATATTATATATATATATATTTCTTGTGAAACAATTGAGTTTTTAAGTTTTGGGACACCCGGTATACAATTTTTTTATTTTTCCATCGACAATCGTATTCTCTCGGCAAGCAAATCTTATGATTTTTTCAATGAAACACACTGTATATTTTTTGGAATTTGGATTCTACGGATCATTTCTGATATAAAATCTATTTATATCCTATACCTATCTTTGCTGGTTTTTGAGAAAAGTGCGATGGAAGAGGTCCGAAGAACCGCACATTATGCAGTTTTATGGGAAAAAAAATGTTGTAACAATGTATTATGTTTAATTTAATTCTTTCTGAAGACTCTATCTATGGAGGTCATAATTAAACTACTTCCGGGTTTACCGGAAGTGCTGCGAAAATTGACTTTTCTAATAATGTTACTTCAAACATTTTAATGCAACACCCTGTATATTTTTTAAAATTTGGATTCTACGGGTCACTTCTAATATAAAATCTGTATTATATCCAATACCTATCTTTGTTAGTTTTTGAGAAAATAATTGTTTTCCCATATAACTGCATAATGTGCGGTCGTTTGGACATCTTTAATCGCCATTTTCCCAAAAATAAGCAATTATTATATAAAAATAATCCGTAGAATCCAAACTACGAAAAATATATAGGGTGTTTCATTGAAAAAATCAAAGTTGATGTCGTTTCCGGCTTAACCGGAAGTGATAGGCACACGTTATAAAATCCAAAATCGGCATCTTATGATATAATAGGTCATCCAAAAATTTGAAAGCCATATGCTTTTATTCAAGAAAATAAAAGGCTGGGTAGTGATTTCGTTGTCAGCTGGTAAAAGTTCGTTTAAATTTTCCCAAGCCTGTAACTCCATAACCAAGCTTTAATCGTTTGCGTAGAGACGATTCATCTACTTAAAAATCTCTGGCTATATGTCTTATGGAATCTCCTTGACGCCTTCTATGCTGTGCCTCAGTTAACATTGCAGGCGTTATTGGTTTCCTTTTCGTTTTTCTGTAAAAATTCCTATAAAAAAATAACGAACATAAGTAATGGGTTAGTTATAAGAATGAAAACCATTTACACATGGTGGATGAAACACTTGATGATGGTATACAAAAACAGTGCAATCTAGTTTTCTTATTGCTTTTAATCACAAAGTTATACCTTATGAAATAGGCGTAAAAAATTATATCGAAATTAGGATTTATTGACTTACCTCATTTTCTCGGCACTACCACACACGATTCATATCTAATACGCACTCAGACGCACTGAAGTTAATACGGCGGGTGTACTTTCTATTGGTGGATTCAAGGCCATAATCACGTCTCACGCAGTGGCGTCACACACGTCAGGACTTTTACCCCGGTGCGGACTTTTGCCCGGGTTTACTCTATACCTAAAGTCCAAAATTTCTGTCAGTGACTCATTTAATACCGGCCACCCAACCGACGAAGCGGCTGAATAAAAATCTAACACTAGTAAATGATTTTTAAGCCTATGATATACTTTTCCGCTCAAATAACAGTGAACCGGCCAAAAGTTTCATCGCCACGTTGTCAAAATTCGCGAAAATAAGTTACCAGCCAGCAATCGCACTTAAAATAGCACGCCAATATGTATTGAAATCATTGTTATCGAGAAGGCAATAAAAGTGGCAACACACATTCCTTAGTTTCCCTTTAACAGACATGAAAATAAGCGTATCGAAGGGTTTTCGTGCTGTTCGATGTTTATTTAGTTATTATTGATTATGGACAGATTTTGTAAGTTTAAATTTTAATTGCTATACAGGGTATTTTCTAAATATTATAAATTTCTAATAATTGTAGTATATAGATATTGTTTTGTGCCAATTTTATAATAGTTTATCTTATTTAGTGTATAAATTGTATATAAAGATTTAGTGTTGTTAAGTGCTTTTAATTCTGTAAACTATGAATATTAACCAACCTTTAACTAGTTATCCGCCTAAAAAAAACTCAGTTAACGTTAAAAGAACGAATAATGGTTAAAAATGTTTACCATGAGATTCGGGAACGAAATCCAGAACTAACCACTTTGGATGCTGCAGAGATATGTGCAACTTTAACAAAAGTTTTTTCGCGTACGGTATTCGGTTTTAAAAGGCAAAAAAAATCAATATTAGTAATTATTCGGATATTGGAAAATGCGATTTTTCGCTATTTTTTGCACACTTTTACTTTTTGATTGTTAAACATGAATCAGAAGCTGTTTTTTTGGCTGCCCTTATAGTATTTAAAAAAAAATAATAATTGAATTGTTTAATTCCATTTTACGACATATTCCTTTAAATTCTGTCATTTGCACGAAAAAATATTTAAAAAAATCATACTATGTTAATATTTAAAAAAACACTTAAAAAGTAAGGAAAAAACCTTAATTTTCAATAAAAAGTAGGTAAAACGTTTACGTCCGAATTCAACTCGAAATTCTAAAAATGTTGACCTGTTACCAGGTTGTAATAGTTTTTTTTTATGACATTTTTATAAGGTATGCGAACCGCTTCTTCGCCGACCCAATGTTTGATCAAAAATATTCCCGATAGGAAAAAATTAAATAGGAACACGAAAGCCCGAAATGTTTTGGATTCAAAAAGCTTGTTAATTTTGTTTTCCCCTTTTATGGATTTTTTTGATGAAAATGCGTGTGAATATCTATTTAATTTAAAATTCGATCGGTGGTGAATTGGCAAGTCGGTGTAACATTGTTATCGTTTTTTTAATCTTTTTTTTATTTAAGACAAAATTTTTTTTTTTTTATTACAAAAAAAATCAGAAAGTAAATTAAAAAAAAAAATTTTTTTTTTGGCTAAAAAATCCCCAAAAAAATCAAATTTTTTTTAAACCTCAAAAAATTTTAAAATTAACAAAAAAAACATTTTTAATAATCCAATAATCCAAAATAATATGGTTTTTTAATTTAAAGGGTTGATGAAAATGTGGAAAATAATTTTTGTTGAAAAAATATTTTCATGTTTTGACAAATTTTTATCATTTATTTTCAAAATGCATACGCATTTGAATTGTTCTCGGGCCCCCACAAACCGGGGCCCTCTAAAAACGATGCGTCATTGACGAAATTTTGGACTTGAAGTATGTTTACATTTTAAGTTAATAGTTCCCTAAAGTGCATATGTGTTAATATATTTTTTCCCTTTTTTAAAAAATAAACGGATATATCACTAATTCGTATTGCCTCGAGTTTTTTTAAACCCGGATTAGCCCAATTTGACTATAATTTTAAATAGTACAGGGTTATTCTTTTAAAAAATAAACAAGGCTTTTTTTTTAAAAACCTCCTGTACTTTTTTAAAATCAAATATAGCATTTCGTGTTTTTTTTTCCGTAGAATTCAATAAAATTTCCAACCCAGAAAACATTTGAATCAAGAGTTACAGCACGAGTGACATTTTTTTTAAAAGAAACCGTATATTTTTATATTAATAATTTTTCAAAAGGGAATTCGGTGATATGGTTGTGGGTTTATTTCGTGGTTCCGCTGCATTTGTCTAAAAACCAGATACTAAATAATAGTTTTTTTTAAAAACAAACCTGGCTCCCACAGGTCTCAGGTGCTTATTTGCAAATCAAAAATTTTTAAAAAAATTTATTACTTTTTGGATAATGAGGTTTTTATCAGAAGAACAGCTCCAAATTATAATATGGTAAAATGATATGATATACCCTTCTAAACCAAGCAGCAAAATTACAAAAAAACTAAAAAAAATAAAATAATACGGGGTAAAATATTGGTAATAAGAACAATTACAAAAAAAAATTATAAAATTACTTATAATTCAAATGTTCTATATGCCCCCCATTATTTTTAAAACATGACTATAACCCCTCCTTACCCTTTTTTAAGGTACGTCTCCACGCGGCCGCCGCATGCGACTAACGCACTACGTTCAAGCACTCCTACTCGTTTTTAAATGTGCCTGGTTTATTCCGAGCGGCCGTCGTATGGACCCGCTGTCAACGACTGCGATTGATGCGACTGACTCCCCAAGCTTGAATGAGTCGTCTGCGACTGATATTTTGTTTGTGTTGTTTTGTGTGGAAGACTGGTTTTTTTTTTTAATAGTAAAAAAAAATTTTTATTTTTTAAATGAGCCCTTTAGATTTTTATTACGTATTTTAAGAGCTTTTAAATCCCAAATCCAATGATTTTTTCCTTATTCAAAAAAATCAGTTTAATGTTTTCTAAGATTCTGCCAAAAAAAAAATAGGACTCTCAAATGGTTTTCTATAAAAATTGCCATTAATATTTAAATTTTTTTTAAATAAGTGCAATACATTATTGGTTTTGGAAATTTTATAGCTCCCAAAATGCATTATAAAAAAACAAGGGGGATTAAAAAAACAGTTAATGATGGAGCTCAAAGACGAAACGTCGGTGTATAAATCTAATAACACTATCTTGTAGAACAGAAAAAGTAGCAATGGAAATGTAAAAGTTATTTTGTTACATCCATTCAAATAAAGTTATAAGAAAATAAAAACGAAATCGCGAATAACGGTTTTTTTCCCAAAAATAAGTATTCAAAATTTTAAAGTTATTCTTTTAAACCCACCTCGTATCTTTTCGTTTCAGATCCTAATATAAATTAATTGTACACCCTGTACAGATTTACCAAACAATGGCTAATTTTTCCTCGTTTGTTAATGTTTCTGCTTTGGACTTTTTATCGTCTTTTATTAAGTCAAGAATAAAAATAAACTTTTGCTTTATTCAGTCCAAAATATTTTTTAAATTTTTCTTCCCATTTGCAGATGTCAATTAATTAATGTATTAACAACCCCATCGCGTCTTTGCTGAAATATTGGTTTAAATTCATGTTTTTGGCTAATTGTAATAGATTTTGTTATCCACTTTTTCTTCTAATAATAAATATATTGCTAGATCATCCATCATGACTCTTCCAAAAATTATTCCCTTTACACTCATAATTTTGCTATTGCGAGTTTGAGCCCGGTCCTAAGAAACACCTGATTAAACGGCGGCCGATGGGCGCATGCGACGGCCGCGTGAAAGGGAAAAATACCTTTAAGCTCGCCGCTATTATTTGAGGTCTTGGTTAAAGGTTAATTTTATTTAAAATTATTTCTCTTATTTCTTCCGTGTTTGTGTTCCCATTTTGGTAAACGACATTCTTCAAGACCCCTTATAAAAAGTGTCCAAAATTGTAATATCTGGCCCTATAAGGTGGCCATCTAATAGTGCCATAACGTCAATCCACTGATTGTATCGGCGATTAAGATACTGCACAACTTGACGAACAGCATGGGGCGGCGGTCCATCTTGTTGCCAAATTATCTTGCGATACGTTTCAAGTGTCAATTCTTCTAAAATGTCCTCAATATCGTTTTCAAGAAGATTGAGATATCTTTCTCCAGTTAAGGATCCCTCATAGAATATTGGCCCTGGTGTGGTGTTAAACACACCACACCAGACATGAAGAGAAGACCTCCCTTGGTATTAAATCTCTTGAAATTTTCTGGGATTTTGTCTTGCCCAGCTGTGCATATTGCGTCGGTTAAACATTCCCGATGTAGTGAACGTAGCTTCATCGTCCAAAGAATCGTTTGAAACAGGGTAGGACCGTTATCTTGTTCATGGATTAAAATTTGGGAATTAAATTGAAAGCGAAGTTCCCTTTGTTCACGTGTTAAATGCTGCACTGGAAGAACGTGATATGGAAGATACTTAAAATATTTCAGTGTTCTCTGAACCGTCGCATAGGTTATTCTTCTTCTTCGCATACCTTAAGTCTCTAACTGCTTCAGTAATTGACTTCATGGGATAGAAAGTAAAATAATTGAGTAGCTTGATCCCGGTTTTCTTTTTCTCATTGTAGTCCTTTTTCTAATATGTAAAGATTTTGTTTTTTCTGAATAAGACCTTCAGTTTTAAAATCGTTTTTACTGATATATTTCGCTGAAAATTTGCAACATATCTTCGTTGTGTTTTCCTGGCCTTTTCTCCACATTTATAATAGAAAGTTATAATTTGAAGCCGTTCTTCTTATAAAAACTTCATTATAAAACCACTCTCAAAAAAGTAGCTTAAACGTATTTTAAAATTCTTGACTTTGACAAATAAGCACCTGTGAGCCTGTGGCAGCCAGGCTTTTTCAGGTGAAACTATCCTTCTAGTATCATGCGTGTTTTAGACAATTGCAGCAGAACCGCAGAAATAAACCCAGTAAACCCTATATCACCGAACTCCTCGTGAAAATCTCTATCTATTGATATGAAAATATACGGGGTATTCCATTTAAAAAAACGTCACTCGTGCTGTAACTCTTTGTTTTTGTTTAGTGTTTTTTTGATTAGATTATTAAATTCTACCGAAAAAAATACACGAAATGGCTATATTGTTTTTTTTAAAGTACAAGGAAGTTCAAAATTAAGCCCTTTTTACTTTAAAATGAATAACCCTGTACATATGTATAAAGTATATTTTTTTACTTTTGTAATAATCCGGATGTTTCACTAATTCGAAGTGCTTCGAATTTTATTGATCCGGATTAACTGAACTTTACTGTAATTTGAAATAGTTTTCTGAATTTTTTCACTCGAGAAAATGACTTAAATTACCGATACTAAAAATTAGCAATAAGTAAAACGACCAACATTATCAACAAACCACAACTAATAGCTCCCTTGATGAAATACCTCGGTAACTCAATATTCGAATCTATATTTCATGTATCTCAGTCGACGTGTTGAAAACCGCACTTCAATCTCCCTCTAAACCTGCGAAACCCTCGTCCCGACGCGTCGCTGCGAAATACCGCCATTTCAGACAGACCGAAAAGATTACTTTTCTGTTTTTATTAAAAAGTTAAAAAAGCGCCTAAACCGACCCCATTTGTCGGTGTTAAATTTCTTAAAGTTGAAAGGCATATTAATGGCACAATTTATTTATGTATAATACACACTTTGTACTGGCTGGGTTATTTATTTTGTCACTTTACTTAAAAAATAAGAGTACATTTTTATTACGAAAGATAAAAACACAAGTTGTTTGGGGTGGAATATACTTATAATTGTATTTGGAGAATCGAAACACAAACGTGGCAAGTGTGATCAACATTTACACAGACGGTTCCAAAACAAAAAAGGTACGGAACAGAGCTGTCCAATTACTTTTAATAAGTAATTTAATTATCAATTAAAACTAAAAGAAATTGAATATTTTGCAAAACTTTATTTAAATTCCAATAAATATATTAAAAAGATAACCAAACAAATAAAATATTTATACTAATATCTTCATACGCAACGGATGGCGGCGTTCTTCGGTTCAAAAGGCCCCTTGTTCTTGATTCCTTTCTGGCGGCCAAAACCCGTTTTTCCATAAAACAAGGAATTAAATTTTTCGTAGTAATTCAATTATTTATTAGGCAATTAAATTAATTCCGAAGTAATTTAATTACTTTATAAGTATTCGACTTTCTTTCTAAGTAATTGAATTACTTGGGATTGGAGTCAGATACTACTAGGTCTCCGAGGAGACCACGCTATACCTCGGGTCTAGTACTAGAACGTCACCGTGCCCTTGTGGACGCTTCCAGCAGGAATATTATGTCACCTCTCGGTCCAAGGACACGCTTCTTCAAAGGCAACCGCATCGCTGACCTTGGCCGGAATGCCGGGACCAAACCTTTGGACTGGTTTCGAGGTCTGGCAGGATCGGCGATGAGGGACCTAATTAAAAAACACTCTCAGCAGTTTACAAGACGATGGGATGAAACAGTAAACTGTAACTGTAACTAATGGGCGTTTTAATGGACTTTCAACAAAAACCCTCTTTAGAATGGGATAAATGACACAATGTATTAAGGCTGTGAACGTATTTTTGGGGAAGATATAACGTGGAGCACTCCTTTGTGACTGCCTTGCACTTCTTAAGGAATATCCTGGAGCGATATTGGCCTTGGCCGACAAAAGGAGATTCCCCTGGGGTTGTCCCTACATTAAAGCAGTGAGATGGGCGGCGTACTAAGTGACAAGTTCCCTTAAGGAGGTAGCACAACGGGCCTACTGAGATCTAGGTGCTGTGATGTTCATCACCCTTCTCACTTTTAGATTCAGAGAGGAGTCCACCTCAAATGCCCCTGACGCAACCGCGATTTCCTCCCCCATCAAACATATAATTTATTCATTACAGTACTGTAGCAACTATTCACCAATACCGGTCTAGGTCGCCTTGCGAACGACTTATCTTAACTGTTAAAAAGGGATTTTTTGGCATTAATTTGTCGACGTTTAAAGAAAAAACAGCATATTTTATTTAGAGAAAAAGTTACTTTTCAAAGCTTGCTCTCTATTACCAGTCTCACTCCCTTCGGCTGTTAAACACGAGCGCGCCATGAAAAGTATCACTTTTCCTCCACATAAAATAATTACTATTTCAGAGATTATTAAGTTTAATTTAGTTCGTATTTTGTTTGTCCCAAACGATAAAACGCATTTTTTCGTTAAATTTAATGACATCTCCGGAAATATTCAAAATTTCTTAAATTAATAGACACTAAATAACTAGGAACTAAAACACAAAACTTCTTTACAATTTATTATTTGCCGTATCTCTCGCCGTTTATCATATCCCAACGGAGAGCCTCAAATTTGTTTCAGCCTTCATTTACAATGCTGTCCCCAATTTTGTACTATTTATAAGAATATATTGATACACCAAAACGTCGTAAACCTTGGTTTTCAAAGCTCAAGGGTTGGAAAACACAAAACAACTTTCCGAGGATAAACGCATTACAACCTCTGTCCTTTGGGAAACGAGGATCATAAAATTTCATTTTTGTCCTTATCGGTTTTGATAAAAATTTAATAAAGTTGTATGCCAAAATGCTGTAGTAAAGGAACTAATAAAATGAAAATTTGCT
>JAHBCN010010677.1:0-30953 GCA_019359885.1 Listronotus oregonensis | reverse complement strand
TAGGTAAGTATGGGACAAAAAGTGGAACTAAGTGTAAATAGGTTCCGTATTTGATTTTTATACCAAACGCGTTTTAGACTTATTTCAGAAATAAAAAATTGTTTTATGGTTATGATTATAAACAAACAGCTTTAAGTCTTGTAGTAAAATGCATCTAACTTCACTACTTTAAAGTTGGAGTAATTAAGCGAAAACTGTTTACATCAGAAATCATACCAAACACTAGTCCTAAATTACACTGACGATAACAACCGGTTTATTGACAAAAAAGTGTAAAATAGTGTACTTTATTTCTGGATAACAAACAGGCCTTATGTGTCAGTTCGGTTTGAAACAGATTAGGAAATTGAAATCAGAGCGAGAATGCCTGTTACTCTCCATGGTTAACCAGGTATACCGTGTGTCATTTTTAAGGTTCGCAAGAGAACATGTTAATTATTATTATAATATTCTTTTAATAGACGAGCCCAGATTTTCACTTTTTGGATTCAATAGATGTATTCCAGTTTACAGACGCGCAGGTGATCGATTTGCTCATATTTAATCATTATAAAGCAGCCAAAATTTTGGAGCTGGCTCGATTACGATATGGGGAGGGATCTGCTTTGAAGGTCGCACAAAGCTAGCAGTGTTTCGTAGGGGATCCATTTAATGACGTTTGTTTCAATTATTGGAGAGAATTTTGTTCCTATGCAGGACAACGATCGCCCGCACGTTGCCAGAATAACAATGCAATACTTGTTATTTTAGTTTTAGATTGGCAAGCAGTTAGTTTAGACCTTAACCCAAATGAACATGTATGTGACTACCTAGAAAGGCGAATAAAAGCTCGTAATATGGCTCCAGACAATCTTGATGAGCTGGAAAATGTTTTGGGAGAAGATTGGAGAAATTTGGTTTGCAGTACATAAAGGCTCCGATAAGAAGCCTTCCACGAAGAATGGCTCTGATAAGAAGCCTTTCACGGAAAATGAGGGATATCATTAGAGCCAGAGGTGCCAATACCAGATACTAAATTGTAAAATTATTCTTGGAATTTTTTATTTTGTTACATTTATTTTTTAAATTTTGGGAAATGATTTTTAAAATGTTTGCTTGTTAGTCGTTGATTTTTAATTTTTATTAAATGAACCACTGTAAAACATTCTTAAGTTTCGTTACCTCCCATTTTCAATGAATTTTAGGAGACACAATTTTATGCGATACTTTTTGTGACCAGTGTATATTTTACGGAAAAAAGTGTATCGTTGCAAACAGCAATTTAGTGAAATTCTCGTTATTTTAAGCTCAAATCTACTAGCATTTACGTACAGAATGTTATCAAAAATGTGGTCCCTTTTGTAATTTCTCGAAACAAATACAAACATTTTAAAGTGCCACAACTGTTTTCCCTTAACTGTGGTATTGCACCCTCAACCCTCAATCGGAGTCTATTTTAAACCCAAAGGCGTTTCCCGGGAAAACGATCTGGGTCGGCCTTTGTGCCGCCCTTTACTCACTACCTTTCAAAAGGGATGCACGAAAAAGACCTTTTTTGTCGGGAAGTCAGAAATAAGAAATGGACACCCAAATTTCCCCGTTTGATGGTTCGAATGATCGGTGGTTTTTTATGATAATTTTTTGAAGGAAAGTGCTCCAATATTATTTGTATTTTGTATTTTTAAAAGGGATGTTAGCACGTTAAACATCAAAAATTTTTCTTCGTTTTCGAAATATTTATCTCTTTTTTTGAAGATTTCAACTAAAAAAAATTATCTTTTAACTAGACACGTCTTATTAAGCCTTTGTGACTTAATTACTGCTGATCATTTTTTGGTGGTTTTTCAGAATGACTGTTTTTTAAAAGTGAAAAAAACCCTTTTTTGGGAAAATTTATAGTACGTCATCTAATCGATCACGGGTTTCCGTAATGGGAAAGGAGATCAACAGCAGTTCCTTATGAAATAATGCAATTAACGTTAACTTGCCTTACCCCAAGTTGAAAATAATAAGATAAAGATTTATCTGTTTTATTTGAGTTACCCCTTTTCCGGAAAAAACCCCCCCCCAGGGACTAAATCCAGCCCTATTGACCCTATGAATTTTAGATCGCTGCAAAAAAAAGAAAAAAACCCCCCCAAAAAAAACCCAAAAAAAATATTAATAATTTTTGGTGGAAGTCCCCCGTTAAAGAAAAACTAAAACAAAAATTAAACTTTTAAAAATTTTTTGGCTGAAAACTTGGGAAATTGCTTTTTAACTTTTTGAGTTTTTTAAAAGGAAAATTTTTGGCTGGGTATGTATGTTTTTAAAAAAACCAAAATTGGGGGGTATGGTTTTTAATTGATTTTTTTACTGAATTACCCGCATAACATAAACCATGTATTATTTTAAATTAAAGATATTGATTTAAACTGTTTTTTTAAAAAATAAATGCACTTTCCTTTTTTATTTTTTGGACAAGTTTTTTCAAAACAGAAATTCCAGTTTATTATGTGGTTATTATCAAATGCATTGAAGTTTTTTTATTTGGGAATTTGTGTTTCTAATATATTTCTATTTTTTTGGTTTGGCTAATGGTCTGTTTCACCTGAGAAAAGGTAATGCAAAGTAAAATAGATTGGGTGTAGATAAAAAAATAACTTTTTAAAATGGTAAAAAAAAAAAACAAAATCCCCAATGAAACCTTAAAAGACAAAACTATAAATTTTAAAAAAAAAAAAAAAAGTTTACAGATAGAGAAAATTTCACTTTCAAAACCCCGTAAAATCCCACTTTTTTTGGGGTACCAAAAATAAAAAACCTATATACCATTACGTCCATTGTTAGTTCTAAACTCACCAAAACCCCTTAGCAAAATTTTTATTGATTTGATCCTTTATAAACAAACTACCAATTAAAATCCCCAAAATTTTTTAGAAAAATTAAGACACATTGACATAGACCCAAAAAACCTTGGGAAGTTTTGAATTTAAGTTTATTCACAAATGTTCCGCGATAAAAATTAAAATTTTAAAATAAATTAGAAAATGATGTCCAATTGGCGAAAGAACTAAACAAAAAAAAATTTTTAATTATTAACTTTTTTCGTAAAAAAAATATTTTTAACACTGACTTTTTCAAAAACTTTGGCGGGATGGGTTACCTTTTCACCATTATTAAGTAATATTTTTTGGGGGAATTTGAATCCAAAATTTTTTTAAAATACATTTTAGGAACAAAACTCAACTTCCTTTTTTATATTCTTAAAAACATGTAAATAATTTAAACCAAAATTTAAAAAACCTACACATAAAAAAAGATCTTAAATTTTAACTCAATCACCCAATAATGGTAAAAAAATTGTAAAAATCTTTTTTTAAATTAAAAAATTTTTCTGATCAAAAAAAAAAAATGAAAAAGAATTTTTAAAAGGGATTTTAGTTCAAAAAAAACCCCTTTATTTTATAAACAAATGCTTTTAAAATTTGAACAACCAAATTAAGACAAAATCAAAATAGACCTGTTACAAATCTATTTTTTCCATTATTCCGGTTTAAAAAAAATTCCACGAATAGGTAAAAAATTTAATACGCACTATCTTTAAAAAAAAAAACACCATTAGATCCCAAGAACAAAAAAAAAACAAAAAAAAAACAAAAAAAGTCATTTTAAGACCCCTTGTGAATGTAATAAATTTTATATAGTGAAACTTCCAACCTTGCCCCAAAAAAAACATAGAACATATATTAGAAACACAGAATTCCACAAATAAAAAAACTGTCAACACGTTTGATAATAACCAAAAATAAAAATGGAAGTTTGCATTTTAAAAGGAAACTTGTTCAAAAAAAGAAAAATAAAGGAAAGTGTTTTTTTTTTAAAAAAAGACAATTTTAGCATCAATATCTGTTAATTTAAATAATACATGGTTACCTATGTTTTGATGCTGAAGTTTCGGGAAAAAACTTAAAATCAATTAACACACCTACCACCCACTTTTGGTTTTTTAAATACTATACAAAAAGTCCAATAACCTATTGCCACTTATGAAAAAACGTCATTAAAAGTTAAAAGCTTTCGAATTTCCTAAGTTTTCAGACCAAAATTTTTTAAAATTTAGTTTAATTTTTTGTTTTATTTTTTTGATAACGGTGGCCGACCCCCCGAAACGTAGTTTAAATTTTTTTGTATTTTTGGGTTTTGGGGGTTTTTTTTTTTTTGTTGCAGGCGACTGCAAGTTCATAGGGATCTTTGGGGGCGGGACCGGGTCAATCCCCGGGACCCGGACCAGGGTCCCTTTTCCCAAAAAAGTAGAAAGGCGAAAAAAAACAGACTAAAACATGGATCCCCCCCAAAACTAGTTTTGGCGGTTTCATTTTTTTTTGTTCTTAAAATTTTCTTCACTAAAGGACATAGCGGTAAAAAAGGGGGTTTTTGGGGGTTTTTAAAAAAAAAAAATGGATGTTGCTAAAGGTGGCCTTTTTAGATGACATTTTTAATTTTGACCTGTTTATTTTTTAAATTTCTTTAAGGTTTTCATTTGGTCTTGGCGAAAAACGAATTTAAAGGCCCCGGGGAAAAAAAGAAAAGGGCCTTTTTTTTAAACTTTGCAAAAAAAATTTTTCGCTGATTTTTTTAAAACCCCGTTTCCCCAAATACCCAAAACACTTGGGGATTTGGGGGTTTTGAGGGTGATTTTGGGGGGTTAGGGGGTTTTTTGGGTTTTGTCCCCAGAGATTTTAACCAGCGTGTTTAAAAAAACTATTACTTTGAAAATTTTAAAAACAACGACCACATTTTCCTAAAAATTTCCCCTTTTTTTTTCAAATTTTTTGTATTAATTTTTACTTTTTAAGGGACAAAGGGATTGGCCCCTTTCTTCGACGAGCTGACAGTTTATAATTAACCCCCGTTACAAAGTAATTTTTTTTTTTTGGGCCTTTTTTTTCCAAAAAATTTAATTTTTTTTTACTTTCGGGGTGACAAAAAACCGTTTACTTATGGGACTATCCTTTATTTGGGTATTCAAGATCTTTTTTTCAGGAAGTTTTGAAAAAAAACCATTTCCCCGGGGGAAAAACTGTTATCCAAAAAGGCAAAAAAATAAAAAAAGGTCAACAATTCAGTATTTATTGAACTAAAAACAAAACTAAAATCTTATTTATTATTTTTTAAATATGAAATGTATTAATTAATAATTGCTTATAAAAGGAAAAAAAAACGCAATCGGAGACGAATTTAAAAAAAAAATATTGTTGACAGTGTCCACTAAAACAGCTTTATGGTAATTACATAGAGCATTCACGACTCAGGGCCCCTTTTCGAACTCACTTAACTTTAATAACTATAACTAAAAAAAGATGTTTTTGCATTAAGGGGTTTGTTTAATGGGTAAAAAAACGGTATTTTCCTATTTTTTTTCAAGCTTCTATAAAAATTTTTAATAAAAAGGTTTTTTAAATTACACCCCTCCTGAACTGCTAGGCAAATTTTTTTTTATTATTTAAAATTTTTTCAAAAAAAACAAAAAAGGGGGATTTTTTTAAAAATTTTTTTTTTTTGTCTTTTTAAAAAAAATTTTTAAAATTTTTTTGGAGATTTTAGGCGAATCATTTCAAAATTTATACATGGGGGGGTTATCAAAAAAAAAATTTTTTCAAAATGGGTTCAGTAGTCTCTAAAAAGGGGCCCCGGAAAGGGAAAAAAATTTTTATAGAAAAAAAACTGAAAAAAAAGGGGTTTTTAAATTTTTTTTTTTTATCGAAAAAAAAAAAAAAAATCTTACCAATATCTAATCGTCGATTCCTCCCAAAAAAAAATTCTTGCTGCTACTTCCAGAATTTAACAAAAAATTTTTAAAAAATTTAATTTTTTCCCCTTTTTTTAGAAGATCGAATGATTGGCGGGTTTTGGGGCGTTATCCCCTTTTTTGTCGCGAGGGGTTCACGCTCGGATATTTTAAACGAAAGGGGAAAAAAAGTACTTTTAGATTGTTTAATCATTCTAAAATTCTTAAAGAATCTTTTTTTTTTTTTTTTTTTTGGCCTTGGGGGAGTGCTTTGGTCACGGAAATTTTTTTTAATACTGACAATAGGATACATATATTGACAGGATCACACACTTCACGCCCAGGGGTCGATCAGGGCGACTTTACAGATAAGCACATTACTTGGTAGACCAACGGGTTTGGGGGGTAGTACAATTGGGAAGAAACAAAGGTTAGGGAAATTTTAAAAGTTTGCATTTACAGATTTTAGATATTTACATAAATACAAGAATATTTCGGTGTCACTACTTTGGGGAATTTCAGGTACCCAAAAAGGCAAAAAAAAAGGTTTTTTTATGAAAAAAAAGTATTGGGGTAAAGGGTATTTTTGTTTATTTCACAGTTATAAAAAAAATGATTTAAGTCGCCATATTCATTACACAAAAAAGGTGTTTTTAGTCCTTTTTTGGGAAGTGGCTGGGGAAAACAGCTGTGATTATTTTTAAACGGCTTATCACATTCGTAATTCTTCGAGGTATTTTTTGGGATGCCAGGGGGGGATGGAAAATTGTTATTTTGATTTTAAAAAATTTTATTTTCCTTTTTTAAATGGTGAAAAAAAGTTGTTAAATGCATAAACTTTGGGGGAAACAAGAAAAAAATTACCGAGTAGATTCCTTTTTTTAAATTTTTCGACGTCTAAAAAAAAAAATCATTTTTAAATTTTGGGAAAAAAGGTTTTTTGATCTTTTTAAAACCTTACCTGTTTGGCTTTTTTTTTAAAACCCGAGTTTGGGGTTTTACTTTTTTCCTAACCTTTTTGAAACCGCATAGACGCAATTACCGGCTTTTTTTTTCTTTTTTAAGTTACTGTTTTGTTCTATTTTTTTAAATTTTTTTTTGTTTTTAAAAAAGTTTTAAAAATAATTACGCTTATTAAAACAAACAAATGACAAAACAAATAGGTTCTAGTTAGATAATCAACGAGAAAATTTTTGGGTAAAAAGTAAAATTGGCGAAAAAATGCTTGTTTTTACATGCTTTAAAAAATAAAGATGTTAGATAAATTTTTGATATTCCTTTTAAAACCCCCCTTTTGAAATAATTGTTACTTTTTGGGGGAAAACTATGACTTGGTGAGGCGTCTTACCCAGAAAATAGCTTTAGTTTAAAACCCCCAAAAATTACATAGTCCCATGTGACATGAAATGTAATCTCCATTTAAATGCATGCAAAAAAACCCTTTTTTCTTAAGTTCTTTGTCACTAACTATACAGGGTGTTCGAAAATGTTTTAAATAATATAAGGGGTGATTCTACTTGTTAAATTATGAAGAAAAAAACATATGAACACAGGTCCCCTCATAAGGTTGCTATGGCGATTCAAAGATTGCACCGGGATATGGGTTTTATTTTATATCTCTGGAGGGGCCCCCTGAATTTTGGCTATTAAAAATTTTTTAATAATCTTCCCTTTTTTGGGGTTTAAAAAAACATTTGGAAAAAAGCTTTTTTCTTTTTTTTTTTCCCTCCCCAAAAAATTTTTTTTTTGGGTGCTGTTAATGTGTGTCAGAAAATTTTTTTTGTTTATTCTGTCCATACCATTGCCTGGCCCCCAAAAACCTTTTTCCAAAATTTAGGGGGGGGTCATAAAGCCAGTTGTTTTGAACCCTTTTTCCCAAAAAAAATTTTTTTTCCCGGGGGTGAGAGGGCTTTTTTTGCTACTCCTTCAAAAAATTTTTTTAAATCTTGATGTCCCATGAAAAAAAGGGGTTTTCAAGCAATGTTTGAACAAATTTGGGGGTATCTTCGGGAACTTGTCATATATATGTTCCATTGTTCTTTAGGGGGGTCTTTTTAAAAAGGGGGGCCACATCGAAACCCCTTTTTTTAAAATAAAAATTTTTTTTAAGAACTAAGTCTTTAATTTTAGAAATAAAATGGGTCGAATCCCCTTTTAAAAAAAGGGAAATAGTCCGATGGGTTTGGGGGAAAGGGATGATAGGTATTTAACAAGATCATATTATGTCGGTGGAAAGGGGGGCGCTTACAAAGGGACGGAATGTTGGTTTTGTATTTTTGGCAATCCAGAGCCTTTTTGGTTTTGCCTCACTTTTACAAACTATTTTCGTCTGTCCTTTTTTCTTGATTCCGAACTAAAAGGGGGTTTTTTTTCTTTTTGTTGTGTTGAATCGCAATTCCTTATAATTTTTGGGGTCCATAAATCATTTTTTTTTTCCCTTTTAATTTTGGGGGTTTATTGACAGTGGTTTTTCCCCCTTTTCTGCAAAAAGGGGGTACTGTCATCTTTGTTCAGATCTTGAATAGCTCTTAACTCCTTATGCTTCAGGTTACTTTTTTGGGGGGTTTTGGGCCCCTTTTTTAAAATTTTGCCGAAATGCCACTCTCGTAATAAACACCGCAGATTAACAAGGCAAAGATAGATGTTTTTGGGTCCAAACTTTTTAAGGGGAAATTTCGCAATAATCCAACATAACGCGTAATAAGAAAAAAAAGACCCTGGTTTGGAAGTCAAGTCGGGAAAAAAAAAAGAAAATAGTTTAAAAAAGGGGGGTTTTAATTTGGGGCCCGGGAAGGGGCCAAAAAAAACACAAAGCCAACATTCAGCTGCGACCCATTGTAAGCGCTATCGGTTCACCGACATTGATTTTTGCTAACACATATCATCACTTGTGCAACCAAAATGGACTTACGGGGTTCCTTTATTAAGGATTCGCCCTTTTTTCTACAACTAAAGACTAAGTTTTTGAAGGAGTAGGCACTGTTTTTACTAAATTATTATTTTAATTAGGGGCGTACCAACAGGGGAGGCCTCGATTTAATTTATTTACATTTATATTAAACGACATATTTTTGCGGTTACCTTAAGAAAACCTGTCAGGCTAGCCGTTTTCGAGGAAACACTCTTCAAAGAAAATGGTCGCCCAGTAATAATAAACATTTCTACATCCAAGTAGAATCTAGTTACGGCAAACGAATTTAGCCAAAGGTTTAAAAATAAAGTTTATTCGATTATGATTGTGTTAATAACAGAAAAATTTTTTTCCCCCTTTTAAAAAAAAAATGCAGAAATGTTTTTTTTTGGCAATGCCATGCACTATTTTCTTTGGGGGGGGTTTTTTCTAAAAAACAGCTAGCCTGACAGGTTTTTAAAAAAAATTTTTTTATGTTATTTCCCCCGGCCGGAAATTTTAAAAAAGAAAACTGTAAACATAAAAAAAAATTTTTTTCCCCCGGGGGCCATCATTGAATCGCCAAAAAAAACCCTTTTACGACGCTTTTGGGGGACCCATGTTGATACGATCTTTTCTTCATAATTAAACATATACAGACAGGTCCACTGTAAAAAACGGGGGGGGGGGAACTGATGAATTTATTTTTTTCACCGACAAAAAACCGAACGAGATTAGTTTGTAATTTTTTTTTATTGGGGGGGGTTTAAAAAAAAAATACATTTATGCGGTCTAATCTGTTGAAAAAACAGTTGATACTTAATAGTTTATTTAAGTTCATTAATTCCCCAAAAAAAAAATAAAAAGTTTTTAAACCCAAAACTCATTTCTAAAATTAAAAAAAAAAAAAATAAATGATTATAAAAAAAAAAAATATTTTTAAAAAATGAAATTATAATAAACCCCCAAAAAACCTCCTTCTTGCGGGGCAATCCCCCAAAAAAACGATAAAAAAACCCCCGTCCAACGTTTGTTAGCAAAAAGGGGGGCTGATTTTAAAAAAGCTTCTTCGTTTGTTTAAAGTTCTAAATTATTAGCCCTATCATGACCATTAAGTTTTATTTTTAAATAAAATTGCATATGGGGGCCCTTTCGGGGTCGAAACTTTTTTTTGGGCTATTTTAACTGTAGTAGGCAATGAATCTGTTACCTCAGCAAGTTTTTTTACTGGTTCGGTGGGGTCTTGTTCCATTAAAAAAATTAATGCCTTTTTTTAAATTTCCCCTCCTTCATTTCGAGTTTCTTTTTTTTTTTTTTTTGGGAGACCCCCCTAATTTAAAAATTTTTGGGTAATTCAAAAAAATTTTTTTTAGACATGGTATAGGTTTTTTAAATTTTTTTTGGGAAAAAATTCATGAATTTGTCGATATGTTTTTCCCTTTTGGGAAAAACCATTTTTTTTGAACCTTTTCAGGGGAAATTCGTAAACGTCCATTTTTTTATTCTTAGTGAAGAAACGATTTTAAAAGAATTTTACCACGTTTTGGAAATTGTTGCGGCTGAAAAAAAGCAAATAATTTTTTAATTCAAAATTAAATTTTTAAAAAATTTCACATTTATAGCATCTTTTTTGGGGGTTTTTTTTTGGGTAGTCAGGCAAATGTAAGTCATTTCGCCTAAGTGTTTCTATGTTTCTGTATAATCACCCCTAGAATTATTCGAACAGTATTTCCGGACACCCTGTATATCATTATTATTTATAAACGTAGGAAAAATTTTATTTAGAAAAAGTTGCATTTTAACAATAGGATGATTATATTCTGGAAATCTCTAGACCCTAAAATTTTAAAAAATTTTTTTTTTTTTGTCTTCTCAAAGAAAAAGCCGAAAAAAGTCTTTTTTAAAAATTTTTTAGCTGTTGCAACTTTAAAAAAAATTCCCCAAAACGATATAAACCAGGCAACTGAAAAAAAAGAAATTTTTTTTTTGGACTATCGGAAAAAACCCGGGCAGAACATTTTTTTTTTGGGTTTTTACAAATAAAATTAATACAGAGAGTAATGGCATGTAGAAAATATAGTGAAATAGATATTTACTTTAAAGTCCAAAAAAAGAATTTTTCAATAAAAAATGAGATTTTTGGGGCGAGGCGAGAGGAGCAGAGTCAAAAATTTTTGAAACGAATACTGTAAAGGGTTTTTTTTCGAATAATGTACAATTTTTAAAAAGGTACTGTAAATTTATTTTTTAAAAAAAATAACGTTTTTTTTTTAACCCTTTTTTAAAAAAATCCTTTTAAAAAAATAAAATCTGCTTTGGAAACGGATTTTAAGATGTTTGTTTATTGGTGAAAACATTGTCAAATTTAAATTTGACGGGAAAAAATTGGGTTAATAAAAAAGGGAAAAAAACTGCCCTTTTTTTATGTCAAGGAAAAAAAAAAGTGTTAATGAGGCTAGGGGGGAGCTATTAAAAAAAATACTGCCAATCGGCAGAACTTTTGAAAATGATTTTATCAACAAATCCAAAAAAAAAATTTTACCGGACAAACCACTTTTTTTTTTTTTTTTAGGGGCTAAAACCGGGAAAATTTTGGGGCAGGGGTTTTTTTTAGCAAAAAAAAATTTTATTTTTTTTAAATTTTTTTTAAAAAAGCCCCAAACCCTTTTTTTATTTTTTAAATTTCTATAAAAAAAGCAAAAAGAAAAAAAAAAAAATAATTCATAAAAAACTAAAAAATTTAAAAAATTGATTAAAAATTTAAAAAAAAATTTAAACAAACTTAAATATCCTTCCAAACAAATTTAATATTTTTTTTTAAAACAAAATCCCTTTTAAAACGAATGGACCAGAGCCTGGGCGTGCCCGGTTTTCCCCCTAACTCATTCCAAGCCTCAAAAATTTTTTTCCCAAAAATTCTTTAAAATTTTGCAGAATAAATTATTTTCCCTATTTTTTTTTAACTAATAAGCCCCAAACATTTTCCATATCAAAATCCCCCAAACCTTCCTTAATAAAATAACATACCAAGTCCTTTTGCATTTTTCCCACCCCAAAAAATTACCAAAAAACCGCCTATACTTCTGCCCTTTTGGGGATTTTTTTTATTAAATCGTTTTCCTTGACCCGGGATACTAAAGTATCCCATTGTAGCACGACTGAAACACTTTTTCATCGAACCCCAAAATTTACCGAAAATCGCCCCCTATTTTGCCCTTTTTTGGGTTTTTTTATTAAATCGTTTCCCCTTAGGCCTGTATACCTGAAACCCTTGTAGCACACTGAAACACTTTTTCCAACCCCCAAACATTTACCGAAAATCGCCCACTACTTTTGCCCTTTTTGGTATTTTTTCATTAAATCTTTTCTTGAGGCCGTATACCTGAAGTATCCCATTGTAGCACAACTGAAACACTTTTCATCAAACCCCAAACTTTTACCAAAATTCGCCCACTACTTTGTCCTTTTGGGTATTTTCTATTAAATCTTTTCCCTTGAGGCCTGTTTACCTGAAGAAACCCTTTTAAAGAGATGAAACACTTTTTTCATCGAACCCCAAATTTATCGAAAACGCCCACTCCTGTCCTTTTGGGTATATTTTTTATTAAATCGTTTCCTTGACCTGTATACCTGAAGTACCCATTGTAAAAGACTGAAAACACTTTTTTCATCAAACCCCCAAACATTTACCGAAAATCGCCCCATTTTGCCCCTTTGGGTAAAATTTTTCAAAATTTTTCCCTTGAGGCCTGTATACTGAAGTATCCCATTGACCACGGAAACATTTTTCATCGAACCCCAAACATTACCAAAATCGCCCACTCTTCTGCCCTTTTTGGGTATATTTTTATTAAATCGGTTCCTTAAGGCCTGTAACCAAAGGTATCCCATTGTAGCCCGACTGAAAACTTTTTCATCAAACCCAAACATTTACCGAAAACCGCCCACTACTTCTGTCCTTTTGGGTTATTTTTAAAAAATTTTTTGAGGCCTGTAAATGAAGTATCCCATTAAATTGAAACACTTTTTCATCGAACCCCCAAACATTTACCAAAAATCGCCCACTACTTCTGTCCTTTGGGTATATTTTTAAAATCGTTTCCTTTGAGGCCTGTATACCTAAGGTTCCCATTGTAGCACGACTGAAAACTTTTTCATCAAACCCAAACATTTCCCCAAAATCGCCCACTACTTCTGTCCGGGTATATTTTTCATTAAATCTTTTCCTTGGGGCCCCTTATACCTAAAGGTATCCCATTTAGCAGAATGAAACACTTTTTCATCAAACCCCCCAAAAACATTTACCAAAATCGCCCACCTCGTCCTTTGGGTTTTTTTCTTAAATCTTTTCCTTAGGCCTGTATACCTGAGTATCCCAACACGACTGAAACATTTTTTTCATCAAACCCCCAAACATTTCCCGAAAATCCCCCAAATACTTCTGTCCTTTGGGATATTTTTCATTAAATCATTTTCCTTGAGGCCTGTAAAACCTGAACCCATTTAAGACTGAAACACTTTTTCATCGGTAATTTATATTTTCCCAAAAAATAGGAGGTTCCAAGTAAAGGGGCCCGGGTTTCCTCTGGGGCCCCGGGCGAATTGTGAATGGGCCGCCACCCCCAGTAACGTTTTTGTCCAGGGATTTAGATCAAAATCGACCAAAATAAAAATTTTTTTTAAGGCCAAAGAAGAGATGCAGTTTTCGCATTGTGTTAAAAAAAGCTTCCAGAAAAAAAAGTCTATATGGTGGTTATGCCATTTGAAAAAATTCATTCTGGTGCAAAAATGCTTTTTTAATTATAATTATTGCAATATTTTAAGAACGACAAAATCGTTACTCGGAGGATTTCGGGGATGCCGAATTCCAATTAGGGCGCTCGGGGCGGCTCTGAAAGGAAAAGGAACAAAAAAGGAATCACAAATTATGAAAATAATACTTGATTTAAATTATAAATTGACTTTTTGTTATTATTGAATTTATTTGTTTAATTTTTTAAAAAAACTTCTTCTTCCCTTTTTCATCTTTTCCTCGTCACTACCCTTTGGGCTGTTTGGGAAAGATTTTTGGGGTGCCAACAACCGTTGGCCCGCACCTTTGCACGTCGGTTTCCAGGAACAAAAATACTATTTAAAATTTCTTGGGAGCGGCTCCCGGAAAAAGGGACAGAGCCTCCATCCTTCAATTCCCCCCCCGGATTTAAATCTCTCTATTTCCATATTTTTTCTTTTCAGCCATACAGTAAATTTCTGTTCGCGCCGGTCCCCACGGTAAGATACTCTACTCTTTGATAGCTTTGGCCTTTTTAAATCCAGTTGAGGCAAAAAAGGGTTTCCCAAAGCAATTGTTTTTAATATGTGTAATATAATTTTAATTTTTTAAATTAAAATTTTTATAATTTAAAACCCCAGTTTTAGCCAGAATTGAATTCAGTATCCCCGAAAACCCCGGAGTAACGATTTGTGGCTGATTTAAACGCTGCTTCCTCCTTCCCCCACGTCCCCCCATGCAGATCGACCCCCGACCCCCCAATTCTAATCCCAGAATAATTCGGATTCCGAAACCCCTGAGTAAGATTCGGATGATTTTTATGAAGCTGAAATTTTCCCCCCTTTTCCCCCCCGGGCACCCCGCAGAGCCGCCATCCCCGAACGCTTTCTGGTAATTCTAAAGCCAGAATTGAATTAGGCACCCCCAAAAACCCCAAGTAAGATTTTCGAGATTTTTCCGAGTTTCCAGTCGTTCTTTTATTGCAAGTAATGCAATAGAAAAATTTAATTCATTGCACCAGAATGCATTTTCAAAAAATGGCATCACCACACCAATAGACTTTTTTCCTGTAGCTTTCTGAACACAATGCAGAAAACCGCATCTCGATATCTGCTGACCTTAAAAATTTCCGATTTTTTCCTACATCCCTGGACTATATACAAACAATGGATATTTGGCCCAGATGTATTAGCCTTTCTTTAAAAATTTTAAATTTTTTCGAAAAATAATTTTTCCACCCAGGGGTCGGGACTCCCTTGGGGGGCCCCCTTTTTGTTGGGGACCCCGGGCGTTCGCCCGGGCCCCATAGGTAAGTTCAGCCCTGAAAATTGTAGAGCAAATCCGGGTTGTTTTTATTTGCATTTGTTAAAAACGGTTTTAGGGCTGCTGGGGCGCGCAATTCGGATTTTGCCTTATTCTTCGCTACCGTTCTAACCGATGCACATGGGGTATTTTGATTTACTGGCCAAAAGTCAAAATAAAAAGTTTAAGGAATTTATTATATTCGACTACCTGAGGTAGCGGAAAGTCCAATATGCCACCTGCCCCGCCCCTCTCCCGTTGCACGTTACCGGAAATTCAGTTAATTGATCATTGATCTGTTGTACGTGCAGTTATCGGTGATTTTTTGGCGTTAACGTTGTGAGTTTAAACTTTGACTGCCATGTGTATCTTTGAGTATACACAATGGCCTGGACTATTCCCTGATATTTCGGTATACATATGGGTGATTGATATTTCGCCCGGTTACTAGAGACACGCTTTACGTTTTTCTTATGGGATATCGTTTAGCGGGGTGGGGCAACATTTCAATATTTAGGTATATTATTTTATTGGAAATGAAGAACAGTTGTTAGTTTTGACATAGAAAACTTTATTATAATAAATATAATCAAAATACAACATATTATAATGAAAACAAAACCTTAGCATCTAATGATTTTTAGGCAAAATATTATGCTATCGAAAAAGAATTAGACAAAGAAAGTTTTCAATGCATGCTTGGCACTTAGTGGTGACTTGTTAATTTGGATAGGGTTTTTGGTTATGAATATCTTTATTTTGTTGATAGCATATAACACAACGGCCTTTTTTCCTGCTTGAATGAATTTGTGTACTGTGTAGGTGGGGATCAGGTGAAGAATATCTTTTTTCCCATGGACAAATTTCAAGAAATTTCTCCTTGAAACGATAATACTATCTTTTTTTTTGATTCGTTTTTGATGTATACATAAAATGCGTTTACAACCTTGCGCCCAAAAGTAATTCGACTGCCACCTTTTTATACCACTTGATGCTGCTCAACCGAGGTAAAATAGATGATAACTGGTATGAGACATCAATGAAACTTTTCGCATTATTATAGTCAATCACGTTTTTGGTTTTTTTTTTTCCCTTTGACTCTTTCAAACCTCTACCAAATTGTCTCTATTTTTTTTTTTTCTTTATGACAGCTCACAAGGATAATTATATATGTTTTTATCCTAATTTTATATACATATATAACCCTTTCCCAAAAGCGAGTGCCGGGGTTTTTCCCGGGGTTTCCCATTTCTTCCCTTTCCGTCAAAAGGTCCGCTTTGAAACATGCAAATATTGCATTTCACAGCATCCAAAAAATGCGGTAGTGCCACCACGGACGTTATTTTTAAATAACTACTACCTAAAAGCTATGCTTGGTGGTCAGCATAAGCACGTCCCGTTTATCCATCCATTTAAAAATACTATGCCATCCTTCTCCCTACCTATAATTTCACCGTTTTTTAGTTTAGTCGACAATACTTCTTTGGGTATACCTTTCGATTTTTACGTAACGTTCCAACTAATTGTGTGTTTCTATTTAGTAGCTGTTTAGCTAATTCCATGCTTGTATACCAGTTGTCTGTATATAAAGTTGAGACAATCTAATCAGTTCTAAAACAGCTTTTGTTGCTACTGGTACATTACATCAGTTTTATCTGCACCACAATAAATTTTACAGTGATAGGTATATCCTCCAGAGAGCATAGCTTGAAAAGCTTAATTCCAAATTTATGCCTTTTTCCTTTTATATATTGACGGAATATGAGACGCCCACGAAAAGGTACATCGTTTCATCAATACACATGCTTTCCTCTGGCAGTACAACTTTTTGAATTTTCGTTCAGCAAGTTCACCAAGGGTTGAATCAAGAATAAGCCTGTTTAAACCGTGTACATCATCGTATCACATGGCACAGAATATAATAAAATATAGTTTTTCAACTTCTACGCCACGTGTATATTTTTTTGTACACTCCCTCAAAGTCATAAAATCAACGAAACTAAAATTTTAGTATATGTCAAAGAGTGCTAGAAATGTATTACAAATACTTTTTTATAATAAAAAACAGGTGGCGTTAGCGACCCTTTCATTGAATTTGGCATGGCAGTCAAAGTGTTAACTACAGTTTCCTGTGTTAACTTCAGACTAAGAGGCGATGGATTCAGAGACTACAGGTATGTGACAATCTAAATTTAAAATGTTTGACTAAATTTGTTTTCGTTTAATATACTTAAAGTGATCGAGAAATAACGTCTGAAATATGAATATATTTATTAAGAAATTTATCTTTAGAGGTGTATTTGTTTGGGTATCGGGGTAGATCCGGCAACTTTTGTTGTTCATATAAATATAGTAGATTCTTAAATAACGAATGCTAAATAAATTAGCCGCGGAATAGCGCGGATACGCAAAAACAGAGTACTTTGGTCTCTCACAGTAAAAAAAAACTAAATTAGTGAAAAGTTTATTTATGTTTAAAATTTGGTTTTAGGTTTGGCAGGTGCCTATGGAGTGAGAATAGTGACTCGTAAGTCACTTTTTGATAAGATGAAGAATGAAAATTTACATAATTTGGAAGAAAAACTATGTTTTTTGAGAGATTACCTTTTCGCTTGTGACGACTTCACTGAAAATCAGTTAAATATACTGAAGAAGAATTTTGCACATTTCAAATCAGAAATCAAGCAACAGTGGTTTAAAGCTCACAAAAATGAAGATATTTTCTTAAAAAACAACTCTCTTTGGCTAGAAGGTAGTTCGGTGTTATACTTTACGCAGTTCAGGTTGAATTGAGTAAATCCGGAAAACGTGATGCTTCCCACGTACTCAAAGACATTATGAACTCTCCGACCTGTGCAACGAAATACAAAAAAGCTTACGATACTTCTAAATGTGAAAACCCATCGTGTTTATAGATGCAGACTTAACACAAGGACAGTATGAAATTATAAGAAACACAAACAAAAAGTTCTTTCCGTGTTATAGCTTAATACAAAAAGCCAAAAAAAAAGTGTTATCCTCCTCCAGAAACGACCTCGGTAACGAGTACCTGCGCCGAAACTCAACTGCAACCATTAATTGATATTACCGTTAGGCGCCTATCGGAATTCTTAGAAGAGGTCTTATTAACAATAAAAGAGCAAGAGAGAAATACTTGAAGTTGATATGTAAACGAGACTGACTTTGATAAATATTTTTTAAAGCTGCTTTGTACCTGTGCGATTTTTTGGGAAAAGGGCAACCAAAAGGGTTATAAAAACCCCACCTTCATCTCCCGAGTCGCCAATTTTTTCGCTTCGTCAAAGAGACAACTGATATAACAAACGAAGAGATCAATTAAAGTTAAAAGTTCCATTGATAATTTGGCTGCGACTGAGGTGAATATTGACCCGGGAAAAAAGTTTTTTGTTTTTTCCCAATTTGTAATGACAATGGTTGACGGAAAGGTTTGTAACGCAGCTACTGGAACAACATCCACGAGTCGTTGCTATATTTGTTGGTTTTCCCAAGAATTTAACAACTTGCGGACAAAATGAAAAAAATTTTAAAGGATTTCTGGGAATTGACTCTCTATTTTACATGCAAGAATAAGATTTTTCGAAAGCATTTTACATTTAGCGTACAAATTGCCTGTGAAAAAGTATCGGGGAGAAAATCAGACGAAGAAAAACAAATGGAGATGAATAAGAAAATTGAAATACAGACCAGGTTTCGCAATGAAACTGACTTTTTGTCGATATGCCGAAAGCAAACTTCGGTAATACCAATGACGGCAACACCAGCAGGAGATTCTTTGAGGACCCGAAACGCCTCAGATATTACAGGAATAGATTACGTGTTAATTTACAGATTAAAAGTTATTTTAAACGATTTGAGCGGATACGTTTGATTTAGAGATATGAAAATATGCAGAAGAAAACTGCTTTTTTTATATGTAAGACTTTACCCCCGGTACCCAAGACACCCACACTGCACAAAGTCCTTGTACATGGATCAGAAAAAAAAAACGCATTGTTACCTATAGGGCAACTATCGGAGGAAAGCAAGGTGAAATTTAAAATTTTAGGGCATAGAGACAGGGTTCTCTTTGAAAATTCTCTAGAGAATCATGTAATAGAGATATTTTAAATAGATTTTTTTAAGCCCCAGATACCTTTCTTAGTGCCTCAAGGGTAATAAAGAAAAAGAAATGTTTTTTTTTCTTCCCGAAAAAAAATGCTTCTATCTGCAACACCAAACTCAGCAGATGCATTTCAATCAGGAAGTGAGGATGAGATAAACTATTTTTAATAAAAGGGAAAAAACCCAAAAAAGTATTTATGTGTATAAATGTAGTAATATTAAATTTTTTTTTGTAAAAAAAAATTTGGTAATAAAAAAGGTTTTTTTTTTGCCCATTTTAATACACTATAAGTTATTGTCCGTTTATGTTTTATTTCCGTCATTATAAACCCAAAAACCCGCACAAATATTTTTGTCCCGCTAGATTAACAAAATACTGTCTTTGGTGTAACTACAGATTTAAATAGTTGGTTTCAAATTTAAATAAAAATTTTCCCTTTTTCTTCATTTTTATTTCGATAGTTTGGGGCGACCACTTCCAGCTTTTTCTCAGAGGAATGTTTTCCGCCATTTTTTTACAAAATTAATACTTTGGGGATGTTAAGCTCTTCCGCCACACCCTTTCTGGCCAACCTTTTGCTTAATATAATAAATAATTAATACTTTTTGATCCCAATTTAAAGATTGGCATTTTAAAAAAATATTTTTGGCCACTGACAACAGAGCCCTTTTTTTATTGGGTTTTTCAATAGGTATTTATTTCAGTAGAAGGTGGCAAAACCTTTTTTTTAAAATGAAAAAAAATGGTCAATATTTAATGGCCGTTACTGTACATTTTAAAGAGGAATTTTTTCGAATATATAGTGCGAGTCTGAAATTTGTTTTGTTCATAAATAAAACAAAAGTTATTTTTTTAAATTTCAGGTATCGTCCTGTGTTACGATCGTTTAGGTATTTTTTTATAAAAAAATTCATAGAAATTTTTTTGTTTGGTGACATTTTATGTTATGGTGGGTGACTTTTCAATATACAGGGTGTGTCATAAACAGATTTTAAAAAAATTATTTCGTTGGAAACCTCGAAATTTAAATATGCGGATCGATTCGCGATAGTCGATCAATGTAAATAAAATGTGGTTTATTTTTTGGGTACAATTTTGTTATTTGATATCTTTTGAGCGACACGAAATAAAACAAATTAATTGAACAATTACATAAAATTTTATAAAAAATTATCGATAACGTCATATTCCAAATTTGGGACATACTGTATAAATACTTCTTTCCTGGATTACCCATTCCCCAAACAGCATGTTTTAAAAAAACCCAAGGTAAATTAAATATGGTTTATTTTTTAAATAAAATTGTATTACTTAATATCTCCAAACGACAGGAAAAAAATTGGAAATTGGGCGTTATTAAACCCCTTAAAAAACTTGGGTTTCGAAAAAAATATATCGATAACGTCATATCTTAAATTTGGGACATACAGTATAAATATTTCTTTTATAAAAAAAGCAAACAAAAACACTAATCGACGGGTCCGAGCATTTCTTTAAATTTGTTTTTATTTATTTTTTAATTATTTAATTTATGTCAAGTTGGAAACTCGCCCTGTATATTTTGGTTTGAAAAACATAAATAAAATAAATATATTGATAATTTTGCATAGAATCAAGATTCAATAAATTAGTGGTGCGTTAAAATTAATATCTAAAAAAAAAATCTTTTAAAATTGTTCTGAAAAAATAGTTTCAAAGCAAAATTTGGCGGCATTAATTTGATCGAATTCTGGATTTCAGTAAAAGATAAATATCCCCCTTGCAGTGATAAAGCCCAGCGGATTTTAATTCCAATTTCGATTCCGTCTCTTTTGAAACTTGGTTTCCGGTGGTTATAAATATTGATGTACCTAGGGCTATGTTCTAGAGGGGGAGGGGTTGACCCTAAGATGCAATTTTCGATGAGACCGAGAAGACCTCCAAATATACAATTATTAGTAAACACGATTGGCATTATAATTTATGTTTGAACAATAGATTGTAAACCTACACACGAATTTACAGGGCCGCCGCCAGAAAAAAGTGTAGAGGGGGTCAAACAATTTAAGTCAAGAATGAATTAAATTAAAAAATCAAATAAAAATACCACAACTTTAATTTCTAAATAATAATCATATTCATTTAAATTCCTAGGCGATATTGTTAAATTTTAGGATTTAGACGGGAATTGTTTAATTGTAAGTAATTTTTAAGAACCACCCCCCTGTCGGCGGCCTTGCGAATTTATTAAAAAACACAAAGTCTAATGTAGCGTATAACTGATGCTGACCTACTTATGGTACACATGTTCTCAGTGCCGGTTTAAGCAAGCCTGTAGCAAATAGGCGTTTTTCATGATTTTTTTTTATTAGCTTATTGCAAAGCCACATGAAAATAAAGGCCAAATATATTTTTTCCCGATTTTTTTGGCCTCCGGAAACGCCTTAAAAATCAATTTTAAGTTTGAATTTTGTAGGCCCGTGACGTCACGGCCCTAAATTTTCTATTGGTGGAATTTCTGCTTTGTTGTCAGCTTTTTGTTATTCGATACGCCTGTCATCAAATATCGATATGCGCAACAACTACAAAGTTGGCGTTTCCTGTCAATTGTCATATTGTCAATGTCAACTGTATAACCTGTAACCTCTAATATTTATTAATAATTTCTAATTTGTAACTAGTGTGTGTTCTTTCCAAATATTCCAATTTATTACTATAGTTATTATTATCGCCAAACTTTCCTTGATATGAAGCCTTTTTACGAGTAAATTTCCGTTATTTTATGCAAAATGAAAAAAAGTATATTGTTATTATTTGCGAAACCAGAAGCCGGCCGAGTTTAGGATCTTCAAAAATATTCTTTTCTCTTCCAAAACAAGACGATAGGAGAAAAGCCTGGTGTGCTGTAGGTATTGAGAAATGCCCAAAGAACATGCCTATTATTGTTGTGAAAACCATTTTGATGTAAGTTTTTATGTTTTATTCCAATTGAAACTATTTAGGTAGTCTGGCTGTGTTTTAGTGTAAAGTCTAAAAAGCAAAATCGATACGATTGTCGATATCGATAGTTCCTAAACAGACTTGGCATCCATGTTGAATTTGATTGGTTAGGGGAGTGCCGGCTATTTAAATTACAATGATAATTAAACCTTAAATAGAAAAGTAAGGGGTTTGTATTTTTTCGTGTTATTTAGCAGGTTTTGCTTAATTGTGTTTCTACTTTTAATTTTTATACACAACATTATCAATATCAATTGAGTGAAAATACCTTATTCTATCAGGGAGCCCTTGATCTGCTGTGGCTTCAGGATTCAGGAAAAAATTAGTTAATTAATAATTTTTTAACTTCTTGAAAAATCAATAAAAAAAATTTCCTAACGGCACTTGCTTTCTTTTAGTGTTTGGATATTAATATTTTACAATAAAAAAAAAATCTTAGGCTATACCCTTCTAACGTAGGCGCGCCCGTTTAATATTTTTTTAAGGAATTGTCCCCTTTTTAAGAATATTTTTACGATTTTCGATATCGCTCATGGTTATTGAGTTATTATAAAATAAGCTGAAACTCTTTTTTTTTGTTTAGGTTTATTGATAATAACAAATTAAAATTTTTATTTCCAGAAAAAAAATGTCTTTCTCAAAATTAGATTTTACATCAAATGAGCTATCGCTCATATTTTTGCCACAATTCTAACTATTTTTCGCCAACTTTTAGAAATATGTATTGATATTTATTAGTGTAGCTTTTGATACTGCCATCTATCCATTGGTCGGGTGTCCATCGTACCGATAAGGGGTATCCAACATTAGTTAAAAAAAAATACGTGTGAGACTCTTGAACTTTGGAATTTAAACTTCTTTGGATCTGGAAATAGTTTATTTTATGAATTGTTCTTTATGCATTTGATAATAATCTTACTATGTCAGGATTACTAAATGGTTATGATAAATAATTCAATTGAAAGAAATCACTCTTAAAGGAATAAAATATTTTTTTATTCATAACTCAATTTACTTATATTCTAGAAAATAGGTTTTTGGTATATGGTTACTAAATTATACTAAAAATAATGTAGACTATTGATCTTACAAATAAATAGATAATTTTATCACTTTAAATCGAGCCATTTCAATTCTGCTACACATTCACACTACGTGTTGGGTAAGAGTGCTTACATACGTCAGATTACAGCAACTTTTTGTAGAACCTAAGCATTTACCGTATGAAATTCGTGTTTTATTTACGGCAAGGAAATAGTCGGTTACCGATGGTCTGACGTGCATTGTCTTAGTAGCAAAAGTTTCACGCTTCTGTGTCATCAAGTAAATTTAATATATAACATCTTAAGTTTTACTCAAATAATTACGCTTAGGCAAAGATGTGTGGGTTTAAGTATGCGGGGCCCCTATCGCGCGGGGTTCGTAGCAATTGCTACTCTTGTTACATGGGTAATCCGGCATTGCATGTAGACCCAGAAGGGTTTGCACAAAAATGATCTCTATTGCACACAGGAAGCTGATGTTAAAGGGAAAAAATGACAATAAACCCTCATAAAATGATTATTGTCCCCTTCACCCGAAAGAGAAACCTGGATAACTTGAGACCACCATTCTGCAAGGTGAAACAATACCATTTGTGAAAGAAGCAAAATATCTGGGGCTGATCCTAGATAGCACCCTCAGCTGGAATTCGCATCTAGAAAAGGTCACCCGTAAGGCGAGCCTATCTTTCCGGACATGCCGCAGGATTTTTGGTGAATCTCGGGGCATGCAACGAAACCAGATGTACTGGCTATACGTGACAGTCATAAGACCAATGATCACGTATGGCTCAGTGGCATGGTGACGCAAGGGGCAGCAGCGGCTGACCCAAGCAAAGCTATCTAGCCTACAGAGACAAGCCTGCCTAATGATTACTGGCGCGCTGCGCACGACCTCAACGGCGGTCATGGAACTGCCTCCTCTGCATATTAACTTGGAGAGAGAGCCAAGGTGGGCAACCCATAGATCCTATCAAGCGGTCAATAACAAACCTCAGGCGTGTCATATGGAGAGTACCAGTCTCCTCAGGAGTGTCCTGATCTGTGACAGACTGTGCCTTCAGACATAATGCCTACAGCAACCAACTACAACCGGCCCTACAGTGTAGTCTACCCACAAAGGGAAGACTGAAGTCGGAAAACGACCGACCTGCTTCGGGCTGACATCTGTTGGTACACCGACGGCTTTAAAACCAAGGACGGTGTTGGAGCTGGATTATATGGACAGAGGCCGAGGGCAGAGTTTTTCTTCAGAATGGGCACTCTCGCAACCATATTTCAAGCGGAGGTATTTGCTATTGAGATCCGCAGACCTCCTTGCCAAAAACGGGGCGGAGACAAAATTCACAGGACCGGAACCGGTCATAGGTATATCTTATAGAATGGCCAAGCAGTTAATATCATCTTGGACACAAAGAGAAAATCTTCGGTACTGGCATGGCCTTCCAGGTCTCAGACACTTGAAGGCCTTTATAAGCCCATCGAGCCAACAACGTACCGTCAAACTACTAAAGCAATCAAGGGTACACCTTAAAACTCTAGTGGGACTGTACACGGGACACTGTAGATTGAAATACCACATGCACAAGATCGGCCTAGCGAGTGCCGCATGTGCATGGAGGGGGATGAATCGGCAGAACACATACTGTGTTCGTGCCCAGCAATGGCACGACTCAAATTCGCAATCCTCGGCAATGACATCTTGTTGCCGGGGTAGGTGAAAGATCTCTCTCCTAACAGGATCATCAGATTTATTAGAAGTCTGGTGGTGGAAGAAATATAAAAGAATGTGAGCCACAATAGACCGATCGGTTGCGGTGGAAGGATGTTATACCCACTCACTTTAAACCTAACCTAACCTAACCTATTGCAGAGACACACGCGGTGTGATCAATAAACTTCTCATCATATAAGATTATTTTTATTAATAGTTTTATTAAAAATTTGTCTCTGACATCAATTTCTGTTTCGATCGAGATGAAAATTAACCAAAAAATAGTAGTAACGGGATTCGCATTACCTTCAAATACATTTTTAGGACTTAACTCAACCGACATAAAAGTTCTTAGTTTTGACAATACTTTTATTAACAAGGCCTATGGTGAAACAATTCACAAACGTAATAAGATGGCTTTAAAAATCATCAGATATTGTCAGAAGTTGGTTACATTTTTAACTTTAATAAAATAGTAATTAAAAAGTTTAATGCTGACAAAAAATAAAAAAATGAACTTTCATTTAAATAAAAATAGACTCGGTATGTGTTATTTGTTTAATTTAAACTGATTGAAATCAAACAGTAATAATTTTGCATTTTAACTTTTTAAATATCAAATTCGTAGATGTTCATTGCACAGCGAGTAAAGCCGTAAAAAACGTTTCTCGAAAAATTACCAAATTTGAATCATGTTTTTTTTTAAATTTTACAGAAACAAAGGTACATTTTTTATAACACAATAGTTAACCTACAGTAAATCCCTTTCTGGAATTTTATTATCCGCTTTGTAGGGATGTATTTAAAACAGATAATTTAAGAGTCGTATTGGACACAACTTTTTTTTACTTTCTTTTGTAATCAATAATGTAAAATTCTTGTAAGTGCCTGGTTCTCAAAAATAAGGATTATATTTTAATAAATACGCATTTTAAAAAACAGTAAATTTGCGTCTTAAATATATTTTTGAAAACCCTTATTTATCATTAAGTTTCTATTAATTGCCATTTTTGAAGAAAATTTCGAATTTTTTATACTAACAATTTAATTTTACATTTGGCACCAACGGTTCTTCTGTGTCATCTCTTATTACATTCGTATATTGGTCGGGCCTAAAAATTAATATTTTCTATATTATCTTATTAGACCTTTCACTGTCAGACGTACGTGTTCCCTGAGACTATCCCTACTTTTATATTAATCGAAACCATTATCTTAACAATTGTTTAGGAAAAAATGCCCCTTATTTTTCTTACCTGTTCCCTCAAAACGCTAAACCTGCATTTTGTTAAAAAAAAAAGTACTGTTTAATCAAGTCTTTCATTCTGCTGCACGATAACGCCCGACTACATACTGTCCCAACGACCTCTAAAAGATGCATTAAGAGGATCTTCAACATCCACTTTATAGTCCGGACTTATCACCATGTGTTTTCGATCTCTTTCGACCTCTAAAAAGGCATTAAGAGCTAAACATTTCAAAACAATGTTGATTTTTCCAAGGTGACGAGTGACTTCGCGCCCATCCAAAAACATTCTATAAAAGTGGCTTATAAAATTTCCACAACGATGGCAGAAATGAATGGAAGTAGAGGGCAAATACGTGAAGAAATAATATAAAAATTATATACCTAGTTCAATAAAAAGTTTAAATCAAATTGGTCGGTAAATAAAAAGCTTGAATAATATCATTATCAATAATACTGTATAGGGAAAAACGAAAAATACGTTGTATATGCAAAAAGTCACTATTATGAAACGCCCAGACATTTCATTAGGGGAATTTCTCAACAGACCTTGGAGAATTAAAAATGTATTGCCTACATTCAGAAAGTTTGTTTTTCTAATCTTCTACATTAACTTGTGAGCTGCTTTTAATGTTTTAATTCTTATTTTGGGATTCTACGACTTTTAAGAAAATCGAAGAAACAAATTTATTATATGTATGAGATTTCATTTACATTTTGACACCTACCTACAGTGATTACTAAAAAAAATTAATTTAATTAATAAAAATGTAAAAAACACGCTTTTATAGCGAACCGAACTAAAAGGTAGAAAAAAAAACACTGATACAAAGTTCAATAATTAATTATGACCACAACACAAACTCTTTAAACTTAAAAATTATTTTTTACTTTTTAGTAAGGTTTGCTATAAATGCGTGTTTTTTTATCTTTTCCTTAACTAAATTTATTTACTTACTTTTTAGTCCTAAGACAACATCAAAAGTAATCTTAATCAAAAGCCTTGATTTTTAGTATATCTTATATTTGTCAATAAATTTATTATGACCAACGTATCATAACAAAACTCCATATGGAAAAGGATAGCACAACATGAATGTCAGTGAAAAACCCTTTCCCCAAAAATAATTCTTTTGTTGCCAGTAACCTGGATTCTTGTAGAACGCGTTTTGTGCCCTTTTTGCCTTGTCATTTTGAGAAAGTTCATTTTATTTAACTTTATTCTGCTGATCCTAGTTAGGACATAAGAACAAAGTTATGAAATAATTGTATTGTCGTCGGCTCTTGACCCCTATACAAATTTTCAAGTTAATCAGACTTTTTGAAATTGGTGAAAATTCAGTTAAAAGATTCTGTTACATAGATACATAGGTACATAGTTCCATAGATATACACGTCTGGCAAACCAATTCCTTAGGTGCGGAGATTTTCAGTGCAATAAGAGGAGATGTCAATTTAATAGGCAAAGGCTTGAGCAAAATAGAGACAGACAGAAAATATGTAGCGGCTGATTCCCTTTCTACCGACCCAAGAAGAAGAGCGAAATGCTTCGGCCGGACTACGACAACACATACCACACACTCAGTGATGCCAGATCTTACGATTATTTATAAGATTACACGATTTTGGTGCCAATTTCACGATCTTACGAATAAGGTAGCTATCCTGACGATTTTTAAATAAATCATTATAAAATGAAATATTGCATTTGAATTATTAATTTACTTTGTCCCTTTAGTGAATGGGATTCCCACTTGACTGCAGGTAAAGGTGGCTTACAATTCATTTGTTTGCATTTTTACGCAGTCCTGTCTCGTATCGTAAATTTTACATAAGTCAAAACCATCGAAAATATTTTATTTAATAAAAGTTTAATTGGCGACAAAAATGTTTATGATTTTTCTATCAATAACAACATGATACGAAAGTTAGGTAGTAGTGACATATTATACATATAGCGATAAAAATGATAATACTGACTCAAACGATTCTGAGGACTTAACATAATGTAGGAGTTCCAACATTTTGAAATTTATGTTACCTACTCGTTTATTTATTGCTATTTTAATATTTAAATTGGTGTAAAGTTACATTAAGTTTAATAAATGTATTAATCATTGTCATCGTGTTTTCCTTTTTGAAAATATTATTAAGTAATTTGTAATCTTTCACTCTCCCCACGATTTCTTACGATTTTTCGTCATTGTATTTCACGATTTCTGCCTTACCTCATCTGGCAACACCGCACACACTACTCAGTATCAACCGGTCCTCAGACGTCAATGCAAGTGAACGCGACGGGCAATGTTGCCAACCAGTAAAAATAAAATTATATATATATATATATATATATATATATATATATATATATATATATATATATATATATATATATATATATATATATATATATATATATATTGTATATATGCAAATGTTGTTGGTGGTTGAATAATAACTAATGAAAGGTGGATGGTTGAAATGGTCCGTTTGTTGGCTGGTAAGGTCACCCAACCTCAACCCCCTAGATTTTTATCTTTGGGGCCATGTGAAGCAGTTAGTTTATGCAGAGCAAATCAATTTGATGGAACAATTAGAAGCAAGAATAGGCAAAGTGATGCAACATGTTCATGCTAGAACAAATTTCGAAAAAGTTTATCGTTTATTAGTAGACAGATGTCACGCTTGTATCCGTGAAAGTGTCTAACTTTTGACAACTCTCAAACCCTTTTTTTTATGACGTAATAGTTTAAAAGCGCCAACTAAGATTAGCGACACCCACAATGTGATTTAAATTTTTTTCTTTGGCAAAACCTTATAGTGAAATATCTTGGAAACGAAGGAAAATTTGGGAAAAAAGTTTTCTTCGTTGTCGATTTAGAATTAAAAAAAATAATTCGGGTCTTCATTTTTTGCCTCTACTTACACTCGGTATTTTCGAAGCAAAATTTCATTTTGTATCTAGGAATATACAAGATATTTTTTAATGATATGCAAATATGTAATAGTGTGATTATACATAAAAAATTAAGATTAAAAATTTAAACTATGGTACAATTATATTTCGTAGCAAAAAAAGAGGTGTTAAAATTCCAAAAAAAAATAATTACTTGGCTTGCTTACGAGCACAAAATGTGAAAATTGAGTTAATGCAAATAATAAAGAATTAAAGTAATTTTAATTTTTCTTTAAAACATTTTGGCAATTCTCGGAACATCTTTTATAAACAAACTCTCAGAATTGACAAAAATCTTTAAAAAAATAAATTATTTTTTAAAAATATTGTTAAATTTATATTAACTGCATTTTTTTTTTACTTTTTTCTATTTTTCCATAGAGGCGCCCAATTAATGAAGGAAAACCATTACTTGTAAAAATATTTATTGAAATTTCTATATATTTAAGACATCAGATATCTAAACTTTGGTTAATGTAATAATAAAAAAAGTTAAAGGCTTCCTTATCATCAGCGGTTATGAATGAATGCCTGACAAAAAAAATTAAGTTAGGTTTTTATTCTGTCATTTTATTCTTTTTATGTACTAAAATTATTTACGGAATCATTTTTATTAAAGCATCCATTTAAGTATTAAAAAACAATCTATCATTGACAAGCCCCATTTCGGATGTTGCCAAATTTAAATCCACTTGAATTACTTGAATACTGAAACATTATGATTGATAATATCATAAGAAGATAAAAAAGGTCCATGCTTTTGTTATGGGATAATATAGGGGTCTTTATTATAATGCTTTTTAGGGTAGTTGGCAAAGAACATATTTTATATATAGCTTACTTATTGAATAAAATTTAAAAAGATAATCCCTATATGGAAAACTGCCTGAAAAAGACTCTTAAATTGCATATTTATATCGGGAAAAATAATAAAGATTATAATTGAATTGTATACTTTAACACACATTACAGAGATTTTTTGGAACCCAACTTTAACAGTAAACTAACATGCTATACTGTAGTGGTGGGGCTTAACATTTGCGCCCCCTCGTGACCGTGGATTTGGGGAGTATGGAATACCCCCAACGAAAACGGGTAGTAGAGGGGTTTTTCCCCGGATATTTTACAAAATTAAAGTGTAAAGTTATAGGTTTAAAGTTATTGGATCCGAGAATTTCGTTTCTTTATAATACCAATTTTGTGGTGGAATTTGTGTCAAATTCTATATTTTCTTTATATAAAAATATTAGCTCACTATTTGAAAAAAGTAGAAAGTAAATTGACTATACGTCCTTTTTTACATACATTTTCTTAACAATAAAATCGTAGTTACAAAAATGCTGTGGATAGCAGGCCTACTAAAACGTAACATTTATATTTTAATAAATTAACAACAAAATATTCGATTAAAAACTTACATGTATTTAAATAAACTTTTTTTATTTATATATATATATATATATAAAATATATATATATAAATATATATATATATATATATATATATATATAAATAAATAAATATATATATATATATATATATATATATATATATAAATATATATATAAAAATAATATATATATATATATATATATATATATATATATATATATATATATATATATATATATATATAGGGTGAAACAGATTCGAGTGCATGCATGGGGATTTCGGAAACCGTAAGAGATACGAAGTCGGTTAAATTATGGCAAAGTTGTGTATTTGCAATAACCATGTCCACTTTAGAAAGGCAAAATTTTGAGTACTTCCGGAGATATCTGGAAAAAAACCGAAATTTGCCGACTCTTTATTTTTTTTGACGTTATTTAAAGAATATGGAAAAATAAAAGCGCTTTGTTATCAACTTTTTAGGGTCTACAAAACAGCGTTGGGAGATTAATATTTATTAACAAATATAAGAAACCCTTATAAGAAATGATGTGCGTTCCTTGTCTAACTCATTGTCTCTTATGGAAAATATGTTTATTTAATAGAAAAATATTAAGTGTTATACATCATTGTAATTGGGATTATACCTGCTTCAAAAAAATGCAATAAAAAATTAAGTGTCGTATTTAAAAAAATAAAGTTGATGCTGGTTTAACGAAAACGAAACGTCGTACGAAAAATCTCTTAACGCTGTTTTGTAGAGCTTAAAAAGTAGCCATAAGAAAGTGTCTTTT
>JAHBCN010010676.1:0-31085 GCA_019359885.1 Listronotus oregonensis | reverse complement strand
GATATATAGGTCTATAGTTAGAAGGAAGACTTTGGATCCTTTTTTGGGGGACAGGTTGAAACACGTGCAGCTTTCCAACTTGGGAAAATGCCCTGTCGTAAAGATTCGAAAGAGGCGGTTAAGATGGGTGCAAGCTCGGGAGCACATTTTTTTAAGACGATTGCGGGGTATGCCATCCAGCCCAGACGTTTTTTTTAGTATTAAGAGAAGAAAGAATACGCTTATCTGTTTGACTTTAAAAAATTGTATCGGACATTTTGTGAGAAACAGGGACAACTGTTTGAAGGGGGAAGATTAATAGGAGGATAAAGGGTAGAATTGGCAGCAAATTGTTTGGCAAATAGTTCGGCTTTTCCTTTGGAGGTGGGAGACAATTCCATCGAGATTAGGGTGGAAAAGAATTTGTGAAAAAAGCCCCTGCCCAATATTTTTGGCAAAGGACCAGAAAGTTTCCGCCGTTTGAGCAAGAGAGAACTTTATCTTTTTCTTTTTGTTGAAACGGTCTTTTGCTTCTGAGATGGTCTGATTCACGATTTCTAAATTTCGATGTTTAGCCTGTCGATTTTCGGGACTGGGGTTTTAAAGAAATTTTTTTTGTGGGTTTTAAATTTTCAAAAGTCTGGCTTTGTCACAGGATTTGAAACCACGGTTTGTGATTTGAAGTTATGGGGTCCTTTTGTTAAAAAAATCCCCAAGCCTGGTTGAATTATTTGGTAATTTGTTACATATTTGGGGATCAAAGAAAAAGGGTAGGATCCCGGGAGCCAAAGAAACCCTCAAAAACCATCCCAGCGGGAATTGAATTTAGAGGTTCGTGGGGATGCCGTTGCCTCAAAAGGGAAAGGGGATAAATCGGTGACCAAACCAGGGGTCAGGAGGCCGGGGGAGCAGAAATGATGCTTGATAGGTTTTCCGGGGTGGAAAAGAAAGAATCAGGGGTTGAAAGGGGGGAAACCCGGGAAGTAATTCCGTAATTGGGTGAGCAAGGTTGATTGCGTTTTCTGCAGCTCGCCTTTGCAGGATCCTGGCCAACCTTATTTAACATTAAAACCCCTGCCAACATAAATTTCAAAATGACCATTAATAAAAAACGGTATTTTAGTTGTTTAAAATATAAGGCAATAAAAAGTGTTTTTAAAAAAAATTGCACCTGCAAAGGGTAACCAAAAATCAAAATTGTTATCAGGGGGACTGGTTTGTTTCAATAAACTGTAAAAAAATTTTCTCCAAAATAATTGAGGAAACCAATAATTGACCTCAATAAAAAATTAATGGAGTTTCTGCCCGAACACCCGGAATATTCTCATTTCCCCCAACTAAAAACCTTGTAAAATTGTGCCCAAAATATCTGAAAAATAGCCATGGTGCTTAACATAAATGTTGAAATAAAAAAATACTTTAAAATTTCCCTTCAACAAAAATTTACCTTTTTTAATGGGGCTTAAGAAAAATAAAATAAAAATGACCGGGTTTCTCAAAACCATTTTAGAATAAGAAATAATTTTAAGTACTCATTTCCTGCCAAAAAAATTTTTGTGTTATTTTTACATATATATTAATTTTAAAAAAATTTAAATAAATGAGGGAAACCCTTTAATTTTGGTTAAAAGGCGAAGATGCCCCGCCTAACCCTCTTAACCCCTAAGTATCAGCTGACGGTTTTTGCAAGAGATACAGCCAGCTGACATTATATATTTATCCGTAGTTGCATATAAGCTATCATCAGGTAAATTTTTAGTTGAGAGAAAATCATTTAAAGTTTTTTTTTTTATGTTCGAGGACCAGTTAACGTATAATGCACCATGTTATAGGGCGGCTGATGTTTTCTTTCTTCGAGATATTGGGTAGCTCCCTAAAGGTTTTTGGTTGGGAGGAAATGACCATTATACCGGGTGTTGCATCTGGAGGGGGTATAATAATGGGGTCAATTATTGGCTTTCCTAATAATTTTGTAGGAAAATTTTTATTGAAGTTTTATTGAAGAGCATGCAAATTTACGTCCGTGGTAAAACTTTTGGATTTTTTTGGGGTTTCACCGTTTGCGAGTTAAGAGCTTATATATTTTTAAAAATTGTTACTTTATTATCGCCTTATATTTAAGAACAACAATAAAAAACCAGTTAGTTGTGAATTTATGTTACATTTTGAAATTTAGTGTGTATAATTACCAAAGCAAAAAGGCTAAGCCGGTCTTCCCCAACGGAACCGCAGCTGAGATCACGAAGCTTTATGATACCACTCTCTGATGCATTCCACTAATTATCGCTTGAGAGAAACTTGGCATTTAAATTGTCACTGGCTTTGACCATTAATAATAAAAGTGGCAAAATACATTATATTTAACCAACATCATGGGTGTTTCCCATTTTTTTTACTCATTTTGTTTTTTTTTACGATGTGGAAAATGAAACCGAAAGTATGCCTTAATGTTAAATAAAATTTTATAATAATGTTTCGTGCATGTTGCTAACCTATTTTTGTGATGTATGCTTTGCAGTGTTTGCTGGGATCTCGAATGCTGATATTTTCTTGACGAGAATGAAAACAGTTCAGGTAATTTTATGAAAGTTAAAACAAAATCTAATACATAACTTAAATTTTCATTTTAACAGTAGGGCATAAGGAAAAACTATTATAAAATATTTTTAATCCGTGGAAGAAAAAAGTTTCTAACTGAGTTAGAAACACAAAAACCAAGTTGGTAAAAGCTGGATTTTTTTAAAATTAAATTACAAGAACTATATCTCATTTATTTTTTTAGAAAATTTAATAAAATTAACAACAAATATTTTTTCTTTATGTACATTTGTCGCATTAGAAATTGTTTTTTTGATAATATTTAAATTTTTAAAAAGTGAAACATAAGAGATAATTATATCAGGCGCACTACTTATATTTTGAGGATTGGCAACACTGCGTTTTAAACAGATGCCATCCGACTTTTCCACTAGAAAGTTTAACGTTTTTGACCATAATCTTTTTTAAAGTTTTGTTTGTTATTTGAGGCTGTGCATTTTTACAGTCATTTAAAAAAAAATTACCTAAAAGGAAAAAAATGGAATTAACTCGTGAAAATTTTTTGCAATATTTATTAGGGTATTCAAACCCCATCCATTGCTAAAAACACTGGTATAACGAATTTAATCGTAGTCGCTTTTCGCTCACCGAGAAAGTCGTGATAAAAATCAGTTGTTGGCCCAAAAACATTGATGCTGTGAAATTGAGGCAACCTCGGGCATTGGTTCCACCCAGCATATAAAGACTGGCCAAACTCGATTTTTCGTAGGATTTATTGTAAAAAAAAGAGAAACAAATTGGAAATATGTAAGTGGAACAGAAATGGCAAAACATATCGCCCCACTGGCAATTTTTAATTTTATCCCCTTATAAATTTGACGTTTTGTTGTCCTTTCGCCAAAAGGTCGAACGACATATGAAGTAGGGATCGTACCCAAAACAGGCAGTGCTGCTTACAAATACAGAAATTATAAATGAAACAAATGTTTTTAATTGGGCCTTAATATTTTGATTTGGGCATTTGCCTAGCTTTTTTTGCTTGTGTTGGTTTCTCCTTAACTACATATAATTAACAAACACTATTATTGACTTACCATCTCTCTCTGATCTGAATGTTCAGAGGGTGGTAAATACCCCCGCCCCCTGACCTCAGTAGGTCCTTTGTGCTTCCTTTGTAAAGGGGGAGATTCACTGGTCCCAACCTATTGATTTAAAATGGTTACACTTTATGTGGAATCTCCCTAATTTCGGCCAGTAATGGCCAACCCGGCCCAGCATGGAGTTCCGTTCGAAGTGAGGGCGGGCAACGCAAAGAATTGTTCCACGGCCATCCTCCTGTTCACAGCCTCTACATAATCCCGTGTTCAAAACCCATTTTAAAAGGTGTCCCGTAGCCCCAGTGGCCAGTTAGAACGCCCGTTAGTGTTCGGAGGTTCCTTCTGGACATCATAAGGTTTTTTTTCGCTATTGACTCTTTCGGATAGCTTAACATTATTTTTGCAAAATTGCAGTTTGTAGTATAAAGCCATTTCCTTAAACAGTCGATGGGAGTATTTCTTTAAGATGTCTTTAATGCTGCTGTTGTCAAACCAGTGGTGGGGAGGGACCAACCAGTTTGGGCCCGCAGCCCCTGGCCAGCGGGGTCACCGGTAGGGTTACCTTTAGATATGTCATGTCCCTTGATCCAGGCTATTGACCACATTATTTAGAGATGGTCAGGGCTTGATGACATTCTAGTACCCAGTCCCGAAGTAATTCTTCTTTTTAGGGTTGAAGGCCTACTGTCTGTATAAATACAAAATCGTAGGGGTTTGGGGATGTTGCGGCTTTTAATTTCGTAAGCCGCTTGGTTATGGCTGCCGTTCGGATTGAAGCACGCTGGGTTCGGCGCCCATTGTCCATCCGATTTTCAGGTCTTGGTTGGGAGATATACAGCCGCCCCACCTTGGTCTTAGAGCCGTCAGTGTACAGGCTAGTGGTTCCTTTAGACTCGCCTTTTATTGGTATTGTTCCTCTTATGTTAATTGTGTAGGGTTTATTGAAAACAAACCTTGCTGCAACTGGAGTCCGCTCTTGCCTGTAGAATTGGAAGTTCCCTGTAAATCCCTCCCAAGCGTCGTCCAGTTGAGCCAGTGCCACATTAGTGTCTGACCGACCTTGCGAAGGCGTGTTAGAGTCATCAGAGCCGCTTCCCTTACAAATTATCAGGGGGGTAATTCAATACCACCTCCATAGCTCTTAGTCGGGTAGTCCTTATAGCACCTGTGATGTTTAAAATGCTATTTTTGAATTTGATCTAGCTTATGTTTTGCCGTAATCTGTTCTGTTTTGGACCACCACACATGGAACCGTAAGTTACCATGGGTTTTTGGCCGTGTGATCCAGGGCTACTTTGGGGAGAATCCCCGTCTTTCCTATGGTTCTGGGCATTGATCAAAAGCAATATATGCTTTCTTTATTCTGTTCTCCGGAGAATTCCACGTTAGCTTACTGTCAAAGGTAATACCAAGGTATTTAACCCTGTTGAGAAGCTCAGTTCTGTATTGAAAAGAACGGGTGCCTGAGGTTCCCTAGTTTCTTTTTCTTTGTAAACAGAACCATTTCTGTTTTCTTGGGATTTACAAAAATAGAGCGTGTTCAACGCACCATTGTTCCAACTTTTAAGGGCATGCTGCATTCTATCGCAGATTTTCAGGAATTTGCCTGTTAGCAAAATGACCACGTCATCCGCGTATGCTATCGTTATTTCGCCTTAAGGGGGGGTCGCAAGAGGCTGTCCAGAACCATGTTCCATAGTAAGGGGAGGTCCCCCCCCTGCGGACAGCCTTTTGTTCCTTGCTCCTGACCTTAACATCGTCAGCCTTTATTTCTATTACTCGTTTAGAGAGCATATTCATTATCCATCCATTTACTGTTGGTGGGGTATGGTAGCGGGTCTGATATTTTGGAAAGGTCGTTTTGTCAAACGCCCTTATGTCTACGAATACACCTAAGGGGACCTTGTAGTCCATTGATCTTTCGATTTTAAAGACGATATATGCTGTCTCCGTTGATCTGCCTGTGTGGGATGTTGGTTTGAGTGGGGTTTATTATAATCACTACATTCTGATATATCTTTCCAAGCCGCCCATGGTTTTCATGGGAAAGATGGGGTTAATTGGTCTAAATGATTTGGGATACTGTAGTCAGCCTTCCCTGGTTTTGGTATGAAGAAACTCTGACTTCTCTCCAGGCCTTCGGGATGTATCTTAGGGCCAGGGGGATACCTGAAGACACCCACCAGGTGGGAAGCACCCTCCATTCCCCACTGAAGTGGGGGCTGGATATAGCCGTCCGGTCCCGGTGATTTGAAGGGGAGAAGCCAGTGATGGCCCAACGGGCCTGGTCCTCATCAATGATTTTTGAGGCAATTTGCCATTTCGTTTGTGGGTGTTTCACCTCTACATCCACGTCCAATGTTCTGTATCTGCTGATTTTAAAAGTGGTGGAACCCGGAAAGTGTGTAGAAAACCGGGACAGTTGATGCTTTCTTAAAGGGTTTGGGTGGGGTGGAACCATCCTCGTTTTTCAATTTTCCTATACATTGATTTTGGGATCTTTATTAAAAAAGCTTTTTCCTAGCTGCATCAAAAAAATCTTCAATTTCCTCAAAAGTAGGATGTCCAGGCCGCTCTTTGATTTTGTCTTATGATTTTTTTGTATTCTTTGAGGAGGGATTTTTGTACAACCCAGCCCCTCATCGAGTTTGGTTGTTTTAGCCTTTTAAAAGCTTTCCTGGTTTTTTTTTGAGGGTGATCTAGTTTTTGGCACCACCAAGGGCACGCCATCGTTCTTACCAACCCATGGGACAGGCGCCTTTATAGGCCTTTGGTTGGCTTTCGTTTGTTTGGAGTACATTTCCAAATCGTTGTTTTTGGGAGCTAAATACCAGTTCCTCTACCAACAGCTCGTGGTATCGTACCTTATCTGTTTTTCGAGGATCCCGGATTAGTGTAGATGTTTTTAAACAGAAAAGTTTATTTCATACGTTAACCAGCGGTCTGAATTGGTTTAGATCCCCGCCAGTTTTGTATTATTAATATCCATGGAAGCAAAAGATATCAATTCTAGTTTGACAGCGCGAGTTCAAAAAAAGGGGCTCGGGCCTTGATTTATAATACTTAGATTATGTGTTATGATAAAGTCAAAGTGCACCTTAGTGTTTATGTCCTTACTGCCCCAGCTGATATGGTGAGTTAGAGTCACAGCCCATAAAAGCTCCAAACTGTGTTTGCGGCAGTATTCCCAGATCCCCATTTCTTTCCCAGGTGGTGGTGTGACTGCATCTGGAGGGGAGGTATACTAAGCCAGGACAATGGTTTTCTTTGGCCTTCTGTAACATATTCCATCCTGATTGCAGTGATGTCTGAGGTGGAAAGATGTATAAGCGGATGACCTCGAAAATGACCTAGGGATGTAAATGGGGTGTCCTAGGTTGACATTGCTTGGAAAGCAAAAAATTTTACCCATTAGTTTTCCTAAGCCTAATATCTTGGTTTTTTCTCCAGTCCCTGGGGTAGTGCTTGATCCTGCAGCCCATCAAGGCGTTGGCACAATGTTGCCGTTGCTGCCCTGCTGTGCTGCAAGTTACAATTTTATAAATCTTACCTGTTTAGTAACCGCTGCCTTGTTCGCCATGAGGGGGGTAGGTAGCAGTTCGTTTTGCTCAGTTGGGGTGAGCGTCTTGTCACTGGAGGCCGATTACTGACCCACAGTCTGAGTCACCTTGGTGGTGTCTTTGACGTTTCCTCTAGAACCGCTATCGTACGCCACAGATTGCGGCTCGACATCAGTCCCCTGGGGGTTCGCCCTCGACCACCCATCTCCTCAGCTGTTGGGGCGGGAGCGGCAGCAGTGGGGGCAGTGGTGGCATCGCCGACCTGCACTGCTGCAGAGGCTGACGCCACCAGCAGTCCCCGCCGCCGCCTCCATTCTTCTTCGTTAGAGAGGTGAACGCGTAGCTCAACCTCATTGACCTTTCTAGTAAACCTTATGTCCTCGTCTCCTATGCCGAAGACGAAGAGGTGTCCTTCTGAGGCCATCTTTGCCTCAGGGGGAAAAAAACACACCATTTAGCTACTTTGGGGGTCTGCGGGCCTTCAAGTCCCACGTAAGATCGCTCCTTTTTTGCATTGTCCCCAGCAGATTTCCTTCCCAGAAGAAGTCTTAGTGAGCTTAGGGAGTTGATTTATTCCCACGACCGTAAGTGAAGCATTACTCCATGGTACTAGGCTGGCAACGGGCTTCAGCCACGTTGGGGATATATCATCATCGCAAACACCTGGATAATCTCCCCGAGAGGTCCACGAGCGAAATGTGGGAGGTTTGGTTTGCAGATGAGGCGGACAGATGTTTTTGTCCAGCCCCCAAAAAGCTTTTTGACAACCGGTTCTTTATCGGCGGTGATTTTGCCATAAGGGTTGTCTTTTGCATGATACTACCCTGAGGGGCTGGTAGCCGCCTAATGTAGCTGCTTAGGTCGCGAAGGTGCGACTTCTTTCGCGGCCTTTTTGGTCCCTTATAGGAGTTACCTCCGTGGACGAACCCGAACGATGCTTTTTTTGTCTGTTGGTGTGACGCGTTCCGTGCCTTTTTGAGGAGGAATCAGCGTCGCCCCTTAGATTATTGTTTGGGGGAAGATTGTGATGAACCGGGGGCCCGCTGAAGCAGCCTTTTCCCGTTCTGCACGCATCTTCTTCCTTCTTGCTTCAGCACCGCAGAGCGGTTTCCCGGGGTGCTTGGTTGTTTGGGTGAGCGTTGCCGTCCATCCTCAGTTTTTGTTTCAAAATCTTTTTTGCTTTATCCATGTTGTCCCACGAGTAGCTAGGAAGTAATTCTACCTGGCAGAGCCCCGCATGCCAGAGAAGGCTAAATTTAAAACTGGGTTTCGCCCGGTTCCCAGAGTTCCATAAAATTGAGAGCCCCTCAATCATGCAGCCCTCGGCTTATGCTGTTTCACCTTGGCTTGGGGAGTTGGTCCGGGATGAGAGTTTCGCAAAGGCTTTGGAGGGGTTTTATTCCCCGCACCCTACTTATGCCCGTCATTAACCAAGTCCTCCAGAGAAGACCTGGCCGTTCTCCTATCCGCCACCTGGAGACGCGTCCGGCAGGGCCGCCCCCGCAGAAGGACTGGGGGACCGGATTGACTTACCATATTAAACGGCTTAACTAGTAGGCCAAAATCGAGGAATACGCGAAAAATCTTTATATTTTTTAGAATATCCATTTCGAACAACCAAATCGAAAAAAAAACCAAAAGTAACTGTATATCCACAACCAACAACGATAAAAAGTAAATATATTGCTCGCCCTAATAAAAGAGGGGCGACTATTGGCATTTTTTAAAATAAATAAAAAGTCATTTTTCCCAACCAAACTTAAAAAAAACAAACATTAAATAAGTCTTAAACTGTAACTCAAAACCCGTTCCGGATGGAAAAAAATATTTTTATGGAATGTTCTTTACCTGATCCAATTATTACTAGGTAAACAATTTTATGGTAAAAAACGAAAAACAACTAGGTTCAAGAATAGATCCACCAGGCTGCTCTAACTGCAGCCCAAAGCTAAAAAAATTTTTCCCCCTTGATTGGTCGACTCAAAGCCAAATTTGAATATTGTCGCGATTTTTCTTATTATTTTTTAAGAGGAGTGACAGGTTTTGTGCTGCGAACGACTTTGTGATGAGTTCGTACTTTAAATAATATAATTTAAGAAGCATTTAAAACGTCAAATACTATAGATGATGAATGAAAAAAAAAACTTAGTTTAAAGGATTAATAATATTTTTAAAAATGAAGACTTTTGCAGTGTGCAGCCCACAGAACTTATTAAAAAACCGCCACTGATATATCGTATTTGACAACTGCGGCGACGGGTTTATAAATGGTTGTATTTAACGCCATAACCAACGGGAAGGAAATTTTCCCAAAGGGGAACAAATTTCCAGAGATTTCCTTTGTAGGGGGACCGTTTCCCCCCCAAAGGGGAGGGGCCCTTAATTTTGAATAGTTTGAGGAAGGGGCAGCTGTTTTCCACGTCTCTCGTAATTTTTTTTGACGTTCCAACGTCAAGAAGAAATTAGGAACGTTTTTGGCCCAAAAAAAACAAATTATTTTTTTCCTATTATTAGGCTCAAGATATACATAAAATAGTATTTTGGTATCACTGATTCCAGTCCAAAATGAATTACTCACGATTAATCGTTTACTAAACGGACCTAAAGAAATTAAAATTAAATTTGTTAAACAATCTATGATAGGGAAATGTCACATTTATCCTTTAAATTAGAACTAGGCTATGTCTTTCTTGTCAATGCCAAATTTGAGAATAGAAAAAATGATATAGTAAAAATGTTTCTGATTGATTGCAGAAGTAAGAATAGTTCCTAATATTATAATATAACGCTTAATTTAAATTACAAATAAGCTGACGTCCAAGAGCTCCATAACTAATGCAGATCTTTCCTTAATGTGAAATAACCGTCTTGTGTATTTTTCTCGTAGAATCCTGAAAAAGAATTAAAGAAATGATTTGTATTGAAACAGTAGAGATAAAAAATAAAATTAACATTTTTCTAATAAATTCCTTTCTTCTATGAAATATTTTATTTTAATCAACACTAAAGGCTAGACTTTATTGACTTTTTATATTTTGGTATTTTAGGTATTTACTATTACCTTTTTTAATTTAATAAATAATTCTGTTGTTACCAAAAACAAAAACAAAATCCTTTTTATTGAAACATAGAGAAAAAAAGATGCTTTCAAAAATGAACCATAAGAAAAAGTTCAAAATATGGTCCTGTTCAGTCCATTGGATGACCCTGTATATTTTGTGTCTTTAAGCATCCATTAATATTCTTAAAACACAAGACTATTTTAAAATATTGTTTTGTTTTTTAATTGCTGGGGTATGTCGGGAAAAGGAAAATGATGATGACGGTAGTAAAAAAACTCCTTTTTTTAACCAAGAAAGCCATACAAAAAGAAAAAACCAAAATACCTGGAACTGCTCTACGAACCTGAACAAGATTCAACACAGTTAGAAAATGAGGGATATGAAATTCCTAATCATATGCTGCACCCCGAAGAGTTGACCAGGTCTCTATCGCCAGTAGTTGATAACACAGTTACTGATAAACAACAAACCGAAGAGACTAAAAATGCAGCTGTTGAAGTTGCATACAGTAATATTCAGTAACATCTTTTGTTTTTATAAACGCCACCGTAATTAAATACTAAGAGTAATACAATTTAGTACTGTATTTACTTTTAGCTCAGTTCGGTCAAGCAGTTACGATTTAAGATACTGCAAGTAATTATGTACCGGGTGTCTAAATAAGAAAGACGCCGGCAGTATCTTGAAAACTATTTATCGCACAGCGTTGGGGAAAAATATTTTTAGTAAAAGTGGTCAAAGAGAAAAAAAGGTAGTATTAGGTACAATTTTGTTAACATCAGCAAAAACTTTGTTCTGAATCAGTTTGGTTAAGGACTCTTTGTCGTTTTTTCAATAATAAGGGTGGGAAAAGATGATAAATAATGCAACTGTGAAATAGCTCTATCGCCCACATATTTTATCAAAAGTGGGTGAAGTGGGTACTCCTTTGAAAATTAAAGCTCTTTTAAATGCCGTCCTTTTCGGTGTCGCCTAGTTTGTAGTTCACCAACTAGGGGTGATCTTTAATAGTACAGTGGATGGGGAGAAAAAAGGTGTTTGACCTCCGAATTTTTTTGTACAGTTTCAATTTTTATGAAAATTTTGAATTAAGTTGCTTTCACCCTCTAGATCAAAGTTTATATATGCTTAGGGTGTGCTTTTTATTTTTAGGGGGTAAAAACCACCCCTTATGCTCAAAAATTAAAAAATAATATAAATAGACCTTATGTAAATTAAAATAATAGCTAAATATGTAGAATGAATCTATTTTTATGTTGTGAGTTATATTTAACATTATATTTGTAAAGTTTTAACCGTTAAAAATCACCCTTAATAACGAAATTACAAAAAAAAATTATTTCTTTCATTTTAAAATTATTTAATAATGCTTTTATTTTAGAAAAAAATAATTTAACAGTTTACGGTATAATAAATATTTAACTACCATAACTCAACCTTTAAATAACCACCTCTTATGAGATTAACAAAAAAAATTTTTTTTTGACAAATTAAAACGATTTGGTGATACATAATATAGTCCCAGAAATGAAGCTAAAAAATGGCAAAACCTCGCAATTTTTTTCTACTGCATCGATTTGCATGAAATAAGGCGCTTCTGACCCTCTACTTCAAATTCTATTTCATGGTAATGTGTGCTGTTTGTTTTTTAAGGGTGAAAACTACACCCAATTGTCAAAATTTATAGAATAACATTTTAAACCTTAAGATGGGTAAAAGGTGGTTTGGATTAGTTGATTAATGATTGTTTTAAGCTTTGGAATACAATTTTAAAATATTTTAACCCTTAAAAATCAACGCTTGTTAAGAGCTTAAAATAAAAAAATAATATTTACCCTAAAAAATGATTAATTTACCATAGTGATTTACTTTTAGAATGCTGTTAAAATATGTACTAATTTCATTTCGCAATTTTTCGACCCTTATAAATTAACCCTTATTATAGCTTAATTAAAAAAATATTTATCCCCAAAAATATTAATAGCTTGACAGATTTAATAATTAAAAATATTACTGCCTGAAATATTAACAATTTTATTCTTTTGCAAATTTTCAATCCTCAAAACCATTCTTACAACATTGCAATTTTATAAACCAATATAATATATATAAATAGGAAAAGAAAATAGAATTGCATAAAAAAAATTTTACGGTAAAAGTATAAAGTATACCGGTTTTATAGAATATTATGTCTGAAGTGGGTTATTCGAACTTTTCGAAAAAAAGTTGATTGGTTTTTTAAACATAGCTCCCTTTTGGTTTAATGGTAGAAAGTTTTTTAAAAATAAATTTCATAGGGTTTTTAAAGAGCAACAAGGTTAGTAAATAAAATCCTTTTAACTTTAGTTTTAAAATGGGATGAGTTTAAAGGACTAGAATAAGGTGGTGCTCGCTCGTAAATAGAGGCTTTAAACGGCCATATCTGGCCAAATATTTATTGTACAGAAAAATCTATGAAATGAAAAGTCTTTGTTATTAAAAAAGCTATAATTCGGTACTTCAGCATTTTTTTCATATCTCCAGTATTGTTGAGATATTTTGAAGAAATGGCCATTTTACGAAATTTTGGATAATCGTTTTTTACTTTAAGTTCCAATTTTTCTAAAATTAAGCATTTTAATTTGGTTAAACTTCTAAGATGTATTAATAATACATATATAAAAAGAATCGCAGAAGGGTACAAAACTATTTTAATTAAGAGGGAAATTAGGGGGTTGTTTTTAATGATCTTTTCGTAGAAAAAAGTAGGGACCGACCTTATTTTTATCATAACTCGCTCAATTTTCATGATAAAAACTCTTTTTTTGGTTTTAAAAGAAAGGTCTTATTATATACTTTAAAAAAGACCTTATATGTTTTCCTTGAAAAATGCAAACTTTTCCCGCTATTTGACTTTGAATCTTTCATATTTAGCATTTGACGAACAAAAGCTAACCATTAACAAGCCGTAGCTCGGTCTGTATTGGTTGTAGAGATATTATAAAATAACATTTTCATCTAGTTTTTTTATAAGCTACAATTTTGCCTTTTATAGTTTTTTTGATAAAATGCATATTTTTAGAGTTATTCGTGAAAAATTCATTAAAAACATCGATTTTTTCGTCGAAAAGCTTTTACTTTCAATCGCGAATAACTAATATTAGTTTTACGAAAAAAATGTATGGAACATTTTTTACTTAAAAATACTTTCTTTATCGATTTCTGTAGTTAAAATTTAATAAAAAGTTTCCACCCCCAAGATAAAAGCAACCACCCCCAGGATAAAAGCACACCTCGGCATGATATAAACTTTGATTCCTGGGCTATTCCCTACCTTCTGTGAAAATTTCAGGAAAATCCAAGCAGTACAAAAAAATTCATAGCCAAAATGCCGCATCGCCTGTACTATAAGGAAAACTCGTTATCGAGATTTTGTCGATAAAGTTAAATACAACGATATGAGTTTCTATTGTAGGTTTAGAAGAGGAAAAAAAATACCTACACTTTTGCGAAAACCGCGTTTTAATACCTGCATTCGTTTCGAGTTATTTCAAAGTAACATGTTTTTCAAATAATAAATAATATTAATAATTAATCAAAACAGTCTTTGTGGCAGAGTAAAAGAATAATTGCTGTAGAGTAAAAGAAAAAATACTGGAAAATATTTTAAAGTTTGTATTGTATCCACTGGACAACAGCATAAACAATCAAAAACATGGACATAAAAACAAGAACAAAAGATTGAAAAATGACATGACTTATTTAAGTTAAGAGTTGTCGGTTTGATGTGATATTCATTTGGAATTCTCATTTTGTATGCCGATTATATTCTTATAAGGCAAACCTATTTAAACATTGGATTGGAACTGACAATTGTCACTTAAAAAAGTCATGTCGTTTTCCTATCTTTTGTTCTTGTTTTTATTTCCAAGCCTACTGGACTTATATTGAAAATAGAGTTAATAAACCACCGTATTTTCATGTTTTCGATTGTTCATTCTGTTCTCTAGTGGATACAATACAAACTTTGAAATAGTTTCCAGTATTTTATCTTTTACTCTACAGCAGGCCCGTAGCCAGGATTATTTCTCGGGGGGGGGCTTTGAGATTTCATGAAATGGTGGGGAGGAATTCACTAATTTTCATTTATCAGATTTGTATCCAGAACTTTAATGGAGAAGGAACTCTTATAACATGAAGAAAGATGTTTTGAACCAACAAAATTTATAATTTTGTATTTTATGTACCAATAATCTAAGTTTTAAAATGTAAAAATCTACCAATAATCTAAGTTTTAAAAGGCCGTAACTACAAAAGCAATCTTCTGATCTTTTTCCCAGCCAGAATGTCGATCACTTTGTTTGGCTCCACGGTGATATCCCAGTGAACTAAAATCATAGCCGTGCACTCAGTCTGTTGTCGCTCATCACACTACGTGGTAAAGTTTTTACTTTTTTTTATTGTAGAAAATGATCTCTCTACACTAGCTGTTGTCACAGGCAAAGTAGCGAAGACGGTGAGTAGGTACCTAATTGAACGAAAATAGACTGGATCGCAGTGCTCTAACACTTTCAGCACCTCCAGGTTAGCATCTATGGTGGTAGCTTTTTCACACCGTAGTTCATACTCAGCTTTTACTGCACAGAGTGACATTCTGTCTTTGAAGTACGGTGCTAAATTATCCAGCTTATTTGTTTCATGAATAGAAAGGAAGCCTGGCAGAAGCACCTGGAAACTTGGAAAAATATCTTCATTTGAAATAAATCTGTCTGCTAAATTTCGAATCAAACTAACAAGGCGAGGGATGAAGACGGCCGCCTTGTAATAGTTTTCAGCCGAAGTAATTTGTGGATTGGAGCGCTTCGTCTGCTTTGTTGTAAGTTGTGGAACCTTCAAGTCAGTTTCGAACAGTTCTTCTGAAAGTCTCGATGCCGAGTTGAAAATTTAGTGGAAGATTTTGTCTGCATCTTTTCGATGATTTCTTAGAGTGCTTAGAACCCCTTTCGCATGTTGCAAGGCCGATACCAGATGAAGAGACTTTTCTTGAAAAAGCAAAGACAATGGCAAAGTAAGACTGAAAAGTTTCTAACAAACGATAAAACTGACGATAAATTCACTCTTCTCCATGGCTGCCAATAAAGCTAAGGCTGTTGAAGAAATGTTCCGCGTCGTCTTAGAAATATCTTCCAAACTTATGCAAACCGAGTTGAAGAGTTCGAATGTTAAGACACTGTCATGTCTTTCTTCACTGTCTTCTTTAATATTTAGTTTTTTTATGAATAAAAATAATATGTCAAGTTTTTAATAAATTTTCTCTCTGTTAGATACGTTTGGATAAATGTAAACAAAATTTATACGAAGTTCGGGGGGCTTCAGCCCCTCGAGCCCTCCTCCCCTGGCTACGTGCCTGCTCTACTGTTTGATTAATTATTAATATTATTTATCATTTGAAAAACAGCAGGCGGACTCTGTAATTCAATAAAGATAGAAATAGACAAGAAATAAGTTAGAAAGATTCTTTCTTTCTATCACTAATTGGTTCTCTATATCATTTTATCTAAGTGGCTTGTTGAATTTCGGTAACGGAAATATAGTATATTATTCAACATAAAAACATAGGTTGCTTTGTGGAAAAATGCACAATCTATAGAAAGATTCACCGATAGTAGATTTTTTTTGTTATCAAAACCTTGAAGCCTTGCTTTTTGTTAACGTTTTAACTTTTTGTTTATCTTGATAGCTCCTTTTTTAGAGGGGATATTAAGATTTACACTAGGACATGTTTACACTTAGTCTTATGTAAAAAATAGAGGTGATGCGATACTTTTCTGGCGCAATGTAGTTAAAATAGTTTTTGGAAATTTTATTAAGAAATGTAAAATTTGATAGGGAAATATACAGACAAATTATTAGTACATTTTAAAGGAAAATCCAAAAATATTTTAAAGAAATGTGAGAAAGTTTTGAAGACGAATAAAAAACGCAAAAAATATGTACATAAATTTTCAGTGTAAACACATTTAAATAGTAGCATCAATGAAGCATTTTAGTTGGAAGTCCTCAGAAACAGCTCCGATTTTGATAAATTTTTTTAATTATTTTGTTTTTCCATATTATTTAAAATCAGAAACCTTTTGGAGGGGGCAATTAAATATTTATATTGTTTAAACAAAATTTATGATATTTAAATGAAACATTTTTTTTTAATCACTGTAACTTTTTAAATATTAATTTTTGTCATTTTCACACATAACCTTTTTTGTAGATCATTAAATTTTCTACAAAAATAGTTTAATAAAAATTTCTCGTATATTTCATAGTTTCGAAGATATCGTGAACTTCAATTTCTGAGAGCAGAAATTTTACTTAATTTCCGAACTGTTATAATTGCTTATAAGAAATTTTTATATAATAGTGACATAATATAAAGATAAACCACAAAATAAAAAAAAATTATATATCTCTTTAGAATTTAAACAACTCTGAGAAACATAATTATATATTAGATATTAAAAAAAAGATACAATTTAAACAAATAAAATTTTATGAAGAGATATTAATCAGTCTTTTAAAAATATTTTATTAAATGTTAAAAATTTTCATTTATATTTTGCGTATCGAAGATTATCTTCTTCAAGTGCTGGGTGGTTATCGCAGTCACTTCCACTGCAAACACTGCAAGCCGTTTAGCAATGAAGGCCACTTTTTCTGCAGCCACACGCTGAACCACATTCTGTTTTGCAGGAGCAAAATATGATTTGTAAGACGTTTTCAGGTACTGCTGGTTGCGTCATTTTAACTGGTTTTAAATAATCATCTATTTGCCAACCCCATTCTCCAGCAGGAATAAGAGAATTAATTTTCCATTGCTGGATTTGTAAGTAGACTCTTAGCAAAAATGTATTTTTTTAACTACTTAAAAAATAATGCCTTACAACGAGTTTATTTAACAAAAACTATGTTAAGTAAATATGGAAACTGGCGCGTGCTAACCCACCGGGATACCGGGAGTCTCAAGCCTTAAAGCCTAGGACACGGTTAAATAAAAAAAACAGTAAATTAAAATAATTAGCCCCGTCACTGGTTAACTGACAAAACCACCTAACTTGACAAAACCCACGCCTGATAATCCTTATTTGTTTTGTTTTTTTTTTCATTTTATATTGATTTAAACTTTGTTGGGTAATATTTGGTATTAAATGTCTAGTGGGCTTGAATAAATTTGTTAAAAAGTTTTCTTATTTGTCAATATTGTTCAGCGATGCCTTATGGGCCCTGCAAGTAGGGCATTCAATCCCGGGATCTCGGTTCCCGGGATCCCGCCTAATTTTTCAGCCTCGAAATCCCGGGATTATCGTCCACTGGTCCCGGGATTTTCGGAATTAATTTTTCTTATTATATTTTTTTATATTGTACAATAGTGTATTGACGTAACTTTGGCGCCTGAACTCTTTTTAACCGAATCAGAATTCAACATAATAAGAGAAATAGTCCAAATATTAGATCCTGTAAAAACAACCGTTGAGGCATTGTCTGAAAGAGATATGAATTTATTTAAAGCAGATATTGTCCTAAAATTTATGCTATCTGAGACAAAAAATCTCCTTTAAGTACACAGTTAGAAATACAACTAAGAACAAGGATTAGGCAACGTCGGACAGTTTTATCTTCAATCCTAGGATATTTACACACGCCGACAAAAATCAGACAGATGAACTTTTTATAGCACCCAACAAGAAGAAAATTGAACAAGAAATATCCAAAATACTAAAAAATGTAAACCTACTGGTTCATCTCCAAGAGTGGAAAATGTAGATTTGCTTGAAGAAGCGAATGAAGATGAAGATGACGTGCCCCTTGCCGATTTAATTAAAAAAAAAAGGATGTGGAAAAAAGGTCGCTTAAAGAAAAATTGAGAGATGCTCTGGAAAAAAGTACATGTTCAAAACCTCAAGAGAAATATTATAATACGAAAATATCACAAACTATATTCCAGGAAATGGAATTCTTTGAAAACGGTTTTGAACTAGGTTTTTATTTGCAGTTGGCATATAATATGTTAATGACGATTACTCCTACCAGCGTCGAATCCGAAAGGACCTTTTCAATAGCTAGTATATTATGCAATAAAATAAGGTCTTGTTTAAGTGACAACACACTAGATCAACTCGTCTTCTTAAGACATTTTTTTAAAAAACAAATTTGATTTTAAACGTTTTTTTTTCTGAAAATTTCTTTCTAAACTTTAATAATTTTGTTGTTCCTTTAAACTAGGATAAGATACGACGTTTTCATTTTGTATTAGGTTATGTTATGTTATGTGTTATGTTGTTACCTAAAATAAAGGATTTTTAATGAAAGGTGTTACTTAGCTATTAATAGGAAAAAAATATTTTCATATAATTAATTTTGGTGGAATCCCGAGATCAATCCCGGGATCCCGGGATTTAAAATTGAGAATCCCGAGATCAATCCCGGGATTTAAAATTGATTATCCCGAAATCCCGGGATTGCAAATTCCTTCCGGGATTGAATGCCCTACCTGCAAGTGATGAATAGTTTCCCGAGCCCTAAAATTGCCCCAGCATGCGCCTGTATGGAAATACTAAAAAAAGAGCATCTTTTATTTATTCATACATTCACTGGATGTCATACCACCTTCGCTCTTTATTATAAAGGTAAAAATAATTTTATTAAAAACAGTGATTCTAAATTACATGCAGCAGCTGAAACTTTTATTATTGAAAATCAAAGTAACGAAGTACTTTTCAATTAAGGTGTAAGTTGTATACTTACAATCTATGGTGCTAAAACTACCAAAAACATAAATAAACTCCGATACTAACGTTTCATAGCATTAACTTCAAAAGATAAAAGTGTACAGCTACTCCCGACAGAGGACGCAGCAAAAAACGTATCAAAAGAGTCTACTTACAAGTCCAGCAGTGGAAAATTAATTCACTAATCCCTCCTAAAGAATGGGATTGGCAAAAAGACGATTATTTGAAACCAGTAAAAATGACGCAACCAGCATTACCTGAAAACGTCTTAAAAATCATATTTTGCTTCTGCAAAACAGGATGCGGTTCAGCATGTGGCTGCAGAAAAAGTGGCCTTCATTGCTAACCGGCTTGCAGTGTTTGCAGTGGAAGTGACTGCGACAACAACCCACTACTTAGAAGCAAAATAAATAAAAATTAAATTTTATATTTTTTGTATATTATGTGAGTAGAGCAGAAAATTTTTAACATTTAATAAAATATTTTAAAAATACTGACAAATATTTCATTAAAAAGATTTATTTATTTAAATTTTATCTTTTTTTTTTAAATATCTCATATAGTTATATAATATGTTTTTTATAGTTGTTTAAATCCTAAAGAAATATATAAATTTTTAATTTTGTTATGTATATTCATATTATTCCAATATTATATAAAAAATATCTTATAAGCAATTATAACAGTCCGAAAATTGAGTAAAATTTCTGCTCTTAGAAATTAAAGTTTACGATATCTTCGAAACTATGAAATATACCAGAATTTTTTATTAAACTATTTTTGTAGAAAATTTAATTATGTACAAAAAAGGTTTCGTGTAAAAATGACAAAATTAATATTAGTTACAGTGATTAAAAAAAATGTTCCATTTAAATATCATAAATATTGTTTAAACAATATAAATATTTATTTGCCCCCTCCAAAAGGTTTCTGATTTGAATAATATGGAAAAACAAAATTATTAAAAAAATAGATTAAAATCGGAGCTGTTCTTGAGGACGTTTAAATTTTGGCAGTTTTATGTATTCATTGACGCTACTAAAAATACTGATGGGGTTTAAGACACGATTTTTTTGTTTCCCCAAAGTTGTGCTCTTCTACAAAATGCATAAAAATTGGGTCCATTTTATAATCTTCAAACCACAGACTTCAAACTTTAATAATTTAATTCATTTATTTAAAGATTAACTTTAAAACACTCTAGGTAATTACATGTAATTCAAATAATTAAAATATAACTTGAAAAATAAATATATAAGTAAACAAAGATTTGCAGTTTAGGATCACTTCAAAAGTTTAAAATGAAATAAAAAATAAGTAAAGCAATGACAGAGATAAACTTATGTACATTTCATAGGATAGAAAGAGAACAAATCGTAGCTGATCTTTCTATTTCTATACTCCGAACTAGGCATTCGGAATTCCGATAATAGCCGAGAAAACTTACGGAGTCAAGTTTAATGAGATTTTCTATTATAGACAGGAAATTTCTTCTCTATGGTGTTACAGAGTTCGCCTGCAGGTTACTTTGAAATACCTTGAAAACGAATGTAGATATCAAAACTCGGTTTTCGCCAGAGTAGGTAATTTTTTTCTTTCTTTAAACTTACCGTAAAAAATCATATCGTTGTATTTAACTTTCTCGACAATATCTCGAAAAACCGAGTTTTCCTTAAAGAACGCCCTCTAATTGGTGAACTACGAACTAGCGACAGCGAAAAGGACATTTTAAAGGGCTTGAATGTTTTTTCAAACGAGTAGCCACTTGAACCACTTTTGATAAAAGATGTGAGAGCTAGAGCTATTTGAAAGTTTCATTATTTATCATCTTTTTCGAGTTTTTGCTGATGTTATGAAAATTGTACCTAATACTAGCTAATTTTTAATATACCGTTGCAGTTGCGGCATCTCACGGTAGCTTAGAAAACTTGAAAATAATTTCAAGCAATTTCTCTTGACCACTTTTACCTGAAATATTTTCCCCAACGCTATGCGATAAATAGTTTCCGAGATACAGCCGGCGTTCTTTCTTATTTGGACACCCGGTACTTTCTTGTCATATAGAGTAAACATGAGTAACGTTTTTCTTACACAGCCTGTAAGAAGTTAGGTAACCCGGTAAATGGGTCATTTGTAGCGTGCTACAAATTTGAGGCACATTATTAAAATCTTATATGTAATACAAGATAGGAACAAATATATTAAGTGCTAAGCTGTTACATAAACAAAAAAAAAGTATCCCAAATACAGGGTGTTTCCATTATAGACCACACCTTATCTGTTTTTGGTTGGATTTACGTGGCAGGCATGTTTTTGCTGCAAAATACTTAAGAAAAATTATTGCAACAGAATCAAGGTATGCTCTCACCAGAAAGGTCTGAAACATTTGTTAAATAAATAAAAAATAAAAAACAAAATTTTTAAAAATTTATATACGAATTTTTTTCCACTTTAATTGTTCATAACTTTTAAAGTATTGATCGTAAAGAAAAATTGTAGAAAGGGAAAAGGTTCGTAATTAGATTTCTTACGGAATCATATTTTTAATCACCAAAATACATTTTTCCTATTTACAAAATAACAGCATGACTTCATTCAGTTCTGGTAATTTAATTTTATTATACACTGTGTTCGTAAAGTCACGGATAAATTCAATTAAAATTCACGTATTCTGTTCTGCGAAAATCGCACGGACACGTCGATTTTTATTTTTAATAACGCATTTTTTGACATAAAATATATGTAAACAGAGTCATCCAAAAAAAGATATTATATTTGTTTTTTTTTAAATAGCACACCCTGTATATTTTCCTTAATTTGGATTTTGCACGTTACGCTGATTACAAAAACCTATAACACTAATGGCCTAGACTTGATAACTTTTGAACTGCGGTCAATTGATACTAACTTGCAGTGCTTTACAAATTCAAATAATTTCAACTAAAATCATAAGAAAGGGTAAGTAACACAATAATAATTAAATGTTTAAATTAAAAACCAATGAAAACAAAGTTCAAGGGGAATTCATCAATCGCTTAGGTTTCCGTCAGGCACAAGAGGGTTTTCAGTTCAGCGATTTTCGCAGAACAATACGTAAATTTAAATCAAATTTTTCCGTTACTTTATGAACACAGCGCATATAATTAAGGTGACATCTATTATTTTGAGAACATACCAATTTATCTGATAACTAAAAATGAATAATTTGTTTTTGACTGTTAAATAACATCCATTTCCTACAAGATAGAATTGGAAAAAGGCAATAAACAAAAACCCAAAAATCGTGATTTTTTTAGACTCCTTAGATTCATTGAGGACCTCCATATTCACTAAAAGAAAAAATTATGCTATGATAAAACAACATGTCAAATTTTGCTAAAAGGACTCAAATGACAATTAGTCTTGTCTCAATACCCTTTTCGGCATTTTTGGGCATATCTTAATTTTTCTTTTGGACATATCTTAAATCTTTCTTACTTATTTTTTAAAGGAGGTGGGTAAAATTCGGCCTTTTTTCGCCCATCATATTCATGAAAATTCAAAGTTTCAATTTGGGCCATTTTATTATATTTATAATAAGTCCAACTATCTTTATTTACATCTACAATGAATTGGTGAAAAATCAGAATGGCAAGTACCAAAAAACTTCAAACTTGCTATTTTTATTGAATTTTTCCTTTCTTTGAAAACACCTTGTATATGTACCTATTTTTATAAATAATAATCTAGTTTTCATTTTTTTTTTAATTAGAGTGTATCTGAAAAGAAAGTAAAGAGACATGCTTATTTATGACAAAAAACAACAAGGTGCCTCATTTTGCTATTTTACTAAAAATGTTAGGTAAATGAATGCAGCTATAAATACATTTAAAAAATACTCATATTATTGCCAGTAGTAAAAAATATCGTTCCTGTAATTTTAAGAGTAAACTAGCCTAGGTAATTTAGTTGTAAATAAATTTATACGGTTCAAATTTTTAATAGTGTATTGTTTACTGTCTATAAAAATATTACAAATCTGATAAGATAATTCTCAGAAACCGTTTGTTCTAAATATAATACCCAGTATTTCAATAAAAAAATATCTTGTGCTTTAATTACAGTATTGTTTACCTGGAATTCTATATAATACTCGTATGTATGTTGCTAAAATAGGCTTGTTGTACGTAAAAAGTGTTGTACTTTCCCATTGCAGTTAAAAAATGTATTGATACATATAAATCATTTAACAATCATGTATACCCAGAGCCGGATTTATGACTGTGGAGGCAAATTTCGTGTGGGGGCCTTAAACTTATTATTCAAAACAAGGTCTACGAGTAGTTGTTTTTTTCCTGAAAAATCCATAACTCGCTTTTCCGGAAAAGTGTTCAGAAAATTGTTATAAACTATTTAATTGTTTAATACACTGTATCTAATCAACTATTGAAGATAGAAAAATGTTCTCAAATACTTTTGTGTTCCTTATGAAAAAAGAAACAAAATGATGTTTTCTAAATTAAAATTTGTTAATTAGAACTTAAGATATTGCAAATTTAATGCAAAAATATTGCAAAATAACGATTTTTCCTAACTTTTCCGTCATAACTTGGCTTCTATTCAACGTAGATAGACCCACAGCCGCTTGTTTTAAACTTAAGGTATAAGATTTAAAAAGAGACATAATAGACCCTCTTAGAAAAAAAGTTACAGCCTCCTTAACGGTTTATTTTTGACAAAAAAAACCCAGCGTATTTTGTTAATAAGCATTTTCAACTAAGAAATATTTAAAATATCACTGACAAAAGTTTGTGAAATCCGAGGTGAAATCATTCTTGTGCTTAAAACGAATATTTTGAGACTATTGTGGTGGCCCCTCTCTTGTGGAGGCCCCGGGGCAGTAGCCCCGCCTACCCTCTTCCAAATCCGGGCTTGTGTATACCCACACAAATTGCAGCAAAAATAAATTTGCTAAAAAAAAATTTCAAACAGATTTTAAATATTCACTAAAATTAAAAGTTTGAATCATTTTGTAGTTATTTATTAGAGAAAAATTAGATTGTACATTTATTGTAAATAAAAATGAATGTGAATGTGATGCTATTTTGTATTTAGGTATTTCCATTTGAATTAAAACAATAATGGAAGTTTTTTAAATTTGCTATTTATTTTATAAATAAATTCATATTTATAAGCTGTTTGTACAAATTTTACGAATAAAGAGATTTTAAAATAAAATCTAGTTTTCTTAAAAAGGGGTAGTAGATCCTTAAAACGTATCCACAATAATTAGGTAAATAATTACAATACTGCAAGTCATAAATATGTTTTTTTTTTAATTTTTGGTCATTTCCTATTTTAATCACAAATATGACAATATTTTGAATATTGGTTCGTTTTTAAAAACGTCCTATTTTTTTGATACAATACAATTAAAAGAATGTTGTATTCTGTTTTAGTAACTACAGAAGTTACTTTATTATATGTGCTTTTACCAATATACAGTGTGTCCAAAATAAGAATGAACAGCATGGGGATATCGGAAACTGTTAAATTAGAAGAAAGTTGCCTAGTTTAGGAGTCAATAATATGGTACTAACAAAACTCGAAAATTCGGCTTAGTTCTGAACATATTCGAAAAACTCTTAAAAAACATTCTCATTGGAACTTTTTGCGCTTCATCTAGTTGCAAAGTCAAAAATTTCTTACGACGTTTCGTTTTCGCTAAACCATCATCAACTTTATTTTTTTAAATACGACCCTTGATTGTTTATTGCATTTTTTGAAGCAGTTTTAATCCTAATTACAATGATATATAATACTTGATATTTTTCTGTAAAATAAACATATTTTCCATAAGAGACAATAAGTTAGACAAGGAACGCACATGATTTTAGGGGCGTTCCATGTTTGTTAATACATATTAAGTGTTATACATTTTTGTAATTGGGGTAATAACGGGTTTAAAAACATTAAATAAAAAATCATGGTCCGTATTTAAAAAAATAAAGTTGATGATGGTTTACCGAAAACGAAACGTCGTAAGAAATTTTTGATCTTGAATCATTTACGATTATCGATATCCCATGCTGTTCATTCTTATCTTGGACACACTGTATATGTAAAGTAATGATAAACACTAGACCTGACAGAATATTAACTTTTTGTGTTTGAGCTTTCCAGGTTTTTATTGTTATCTTTTCTATTTTCTAAAATTACAAATTTCTCATATAAATTACATTACTTTTGTTTCTGAAAACGAAAATGAAATATTTTCCATTGTAACATATTGACAGAAATAGAGTGCTTTAAAAAATAAACCAAAAAACAAAATGTTCCATTAAAAAAACTATACTTTTATGCTGTATTTCTTTGTTTTTTAATATAAGGAAAGCTGCAAATATTGTCGTATTCAGTCCTCATTGGATAACCCTGTACATATGTCGGCAATGATTTAAATTTTTTAATAAGAAGTTGTTAAAACCTAAAGAGGTTCGGAATATACTAAAGTTTGGTAACCAGCATATAAAAACACGATCATACATAATTAATGCATATAATATTTTTTTTTATTCAAATACAATTGTGTACCTGTTAAATCATGTCCTGCGCCTTAAATCAAAATGAATGACGAAACTTTGTATTTCATACAAAATTTTTATTTAAACAAATATCCTAGCAGAGCGCGTTCGGTAAAACCATCATTAGTGCTATTCGTCAGTCACAGAAATTGGAGCTTAAATAATATGTAAACATTAATTTAAAATTTAGAAATAAAACTCTGAATGAAAACTCACATTTTCTTTTGAAAGGGTGAATTAAAAAAAAAATAAAATTTACTTAGCTTTCATTCACAGTTTTATTTTTAACTAAATAATGTTACAGTGTGTCGATGTACTGTTTACATATTATGTACACTCAAATTACTGTGACTTCTGCTTGACGAATAGCACTAATGATGGTTTTTCCGAAAGCGCTCTGATAGGATATTTGTGTAAATAAAAATTTTGCAAGAAATACAAAGTTTCTTCATTTCCTGCATTCTTACCTGCACACGGCCACAATCAATTTATATTTAAATCAAAATGACATATTTTAAACTAGTGTCATAATATTTTAGGAACGAAAAAATGAATTATTTTAAAAATAATGTAATTTTATTTAAAAATATATGAATCTGATATTTATACTGATATATCATATACCATAGCCACAATAGACCGATCGGTCGCGGTGGAAGGGTGTTATACCCACTCACTTTAAACCTACCTTAAGACCATATACCATTGGTATCTGTGCTATATAAGAATTGACCAATTAATAGTCTTCAAATAAAGGTAAGGTTTGATGGCAAACCTTACCTTTAAATGCTGCAGTTTGTAAATTAAACTCGAGTTTGCTTGTGATATTGAAATAAAATTTGGCAATTTCTATAGACAACTTTGTGAACAACTTGTTTTTTTTTTAATTTAGTTTAGTAAGATAGATTTAAGGTAGTTCACTCGCGACAGTCGTACACAAAACTATCGGCTTATAGTAACTTCGTCCCTTCCATGCCATCCGCGCCGAACTCGCCCATCTCTCTCTAACAAAAATTGATTGTTGAACAGGCCGAGGCTAGTACCAGTACGATGCAGTATTTTATATGGACCCTAAAGAGTGACTGCAAAAACTGCCCGTTTTTAACAATTCACAGAGAGGTGGGGAAAAGACATACAGATAAGTATTTTATACTAAATTACTCGTCGCAATAAATAAAGTTGAATAGAATAGAAGAGAGCTTTATTATCTGAAGAATACATAATATTCTTATAGACAAAGCGGTCAGGTGCACCTTGTTTGTTGAAAAAGATTATACGTACAAAAAAATAGACAATTAAAATAACTAATAAAAACTTGAGACATAATTTTAAACTAACAATAAACACATGTTAAAATCACTAAAATACAATAGGTCAACACTACATTATTAAAATAAACTTAGGTTAAAAGCGAATGACAAGCAGATAGTTACACCAACAAGAAACAGACAAAATTTAAAGGATTCAATAAAATATATATAATTATTGTAAAGTTAAAACAATTTAAAATAATTCAAAGTTATCCCATACAGCACGTCTAATTTGAATTACGTTTATACAAGATATACACATGAGAAACAAAAGCTGTTAAAGTGGATCCAATTGTTAACCTAGTCCTGACGTACACATATGAGATACACCTATTTTTATAATGACAGAATTATGTGACACAATGTTTAATAAATGCATACCGTATGCACTCAAGAATCAAAACATTTTTAAATGATGTAAGAAAGAATCATGGAGTGTTGAAATTTGACGTAGCTACAAGATGCCTACAAGGTTTAATTAATATATATATATATATATATATATATATATATATATATATATATATATATATATATATATATATATATATATAATATATATATATATATATATATATATTATATATAATATATATATATATATATATATATATATATATATTATATATATATATATATATATATGTGAAGCTTTAGGTAATAGTTGTACCTACTGCATACACCATGTAAAAGTGCGATGTATGCACATGATATAAAACACTATATATACACATTTTAGTTGTGTCTTGTCGTGTCAACGTTCGTCCATTTTAGTATATGGCACAGTGCGCGCGCAAATTGTAAGCGTGAGTAAGCTGACCCTGTGTATATCATGTGTATCTCATGTATATTTTCCATTTTCTTCAGTGTTGCCAGGTCTGGTGACATTTCACCAGATCTGGTGATTTTCGATCTTTTTTGGTGATTTAATAGTCGAACATTTGTTGCCGATTGGAGCAATATAGGTATTTTATTTTATAATAATTGGCTTGGCTAGGCTGACCTATTTTGGGGTAATTACCGTGATTGATTTTTTGTTTTCCTCCTTCCTGTTCATGTATTAAGAAGTATTGTAATAATATGTATCCTATTAAAAGTTTTCTACGATTAATGCAGCAAAATAGTCATATGAGCGACACTGATAGTAAAAGTGATTTAGAATGCGAGATCACAGGTCCAAAAGCAAAAAAACTAAATATAGGCAAAAATATAACTGATCTAATATGTACAGTTTACAATAAATCATAAATACAAAATACATACATTTTAGTGTTTTATTTTATTATTTAGATACCTTAAAGTAGTGTCTACTTGCACACTTAGTAGTTGGAATATTATTAGTTTTGAAAAAATATATATTAGTATTCATTTTTATGTGCCATATTAATTTTACTTTCGCTTATTAAATAATATTTTATTCAATAAACCAATTAATATAGTATTACGTTTTAAGCTATTTTTTATCATCTACCTTTTTTTCCTCGAAATCTACAGTTTTTTTTCAACGTCATCTACCGATTTTATAAGAGAGGGGTTGGCAACAGTGGTCAGTGGTTGGTCGTACACGTACATTGCGCCCGTACCGCAGCCCGCAGCCATATTAAGTCACAAGTTATTAAGTTTGTGTGTGTGTGTGTGCCTTCTGTTTCCTGTAGGTATAAGGAAGGATAAGGTAAGGGAAATGCTAAATAATTATTATTATTCCTAGGTATCATTTAGCTTCGCGATAACTCGGCACTCGGGCCTTGTGTATTATTGTGTATCTCATGTGGGCAGCACGTAGCAGCCATTTTATTATTTGTACTTTGTACTTGTTTGTAGTAATATTATTTGCAAAGGTCTGTGGTGTGGTTTGTTTGTTGGATTATCCTGTTTGTGCACTTTAAAACGGAACATAAAAGGTATTATAGCTACTTTATTAACTTTGTTAAATTATTGTAGCGATTCTTCATGAAGGATGCCTGTCCAATACCCAATATGCCCAATTTTGACTCCAAAACAATCAAACAGGAATTACATAAAGCTGTAGGTCATATTTATTCTCGAATAATGACGAACGAGTTAGCCCTACAATATAACTTGTTTGGACGGAACATTAATCCAAATGGACCTCATAAAGAAGCCTTCAAACAATTCAAGGACCCCCTTACGGTAACATTTGGTAAGTCATCGATGTCAATATAAATATAATATATATTTCTGATATTAAGTTTCTATTCTATATCGACACAGAAGCGATAAAACCCAAAGCGCAGGTGGCTAAACTGGATTTGAACAAAGCACAGTCCGACGGGGCAGTTGGCGAATGGTTGCGCCAAGCAACCAACCGATTGGAAGAAAAAAAAATTGAAAAAACGAAAAATGGCAGAGACAAGAGCTGCAGCTAAGGCTGGCAATTGAAATGTATATTTTCATTATAATAAAAATGTATCTACTGTTCGTACTTGAGTTCTGTTATTCTTCAGGATTTTCCTTTTCCTACTTATTTTTTCAGTTGTACGTGTACGACACCGTTCCATAAGTATTATACAGGATGTCCCTGGATGGAGTTAGCCATAACACAGATGAACTTTATTTTAAATTTTTATAGAAAAAGTCAATCTTTATAAAACATGTTGTAGAATGACTTTTTGTAGAGAAATTAAAAATGAGGTTCCTTTGTGATATATGGGAAGGGAACCCTATTCAGGGAGTATGTATAGACACGGCGACAGAGCTACATGTACAAGGGGTCACACAGCTACATATACACAAAATAGTACATTTATGTTCAAATTGAGTGGGACAAATGCCATGTGTAAGCAGAGTTTGAGCAGATTACACAATCACTGTGCATGTGTTGACACACTGTGGATCTCATAATTTGTGTATATGTAAATGATATACTGTGGCTATATTGTGAGGCGGACGTTTAATCCTTGTGCATACGTATGTGGCTAGAAGGTGTAAGCGTACCACATTTACATCGTAGAATTGTGTAACCTTGTGTCTGCATCGAGATACATTGACACAATATGAACACATCGTAATTGTGATTTGGTGTGCTGTATGGGATGCTAATCAACATAAAATTACTAGAACAAACTATAATAAACAAAAAACATAAAATCATAAAATCACCCCCGTCAGGCCTAGTCCAAAGTCCAAAGCACAATCTAGAGTACTTATAAAGCAAATCAGTAATGAGTTTCAAGCAAAAAATCCTCCACCAAATAGTAGGCTTTAGAGATCAAAATAGCCCTGACCTCCCTGCGAAATTTTCTGTCGCTGTTAAGACTTCTAATACGCAAAGGAAGATGATTAAATATCGTTCTACTTCTATACAAGATAGAATCCCTCACTTGACTAGTGGAAGGTATGGGTAATTTCAAGTTAAATGTTTGGCGAGTGTTGTACACTGAATTAGATCCAATCTCAGCTTTACATCTTTTAAAAACAAGACAACAAGATTCCAAGAAAAATAAACAGGGAAGTGTTAAAATTTTATGGGCTAAAAAAAGGGGTCTACTTGAATCTCTAGGTTTTACTTTGAACATATATTTAATGGCCCTCTTTTGTAAAACGAAAATCATATTAGAGATATTGCGCACAACTTCCCCAAAAACATATGCCATATCCTAAGTGGGACTCAATAAGTGAGAAATATGCACTCTTTGTTGCTGATAAATCCAAGTTGTAAGATATTACTCTTATAGTGTAGTTCCCTCATACGAAATTTCAGAGGAAAACGCCAAATTGTGTTACAAGCATGAAATTTGGCATAGTTGTCAGGAAACACATTTTAAGAGATCTGACCCGATTAGCCACCTTTTCTGACAAGCCAGGCTCAGATATCGCCATTTTTCCAAAATGGCGGATAAAATTTTCTTCAAATAAAGATCTTTTTTATTTAGGCATGATTATACACAAATCTTTATACTTCCATCTTAAGAAATCGAAATAAATATTTTAAAATCGTTTCTAAAACAGGCGTGGTGCTGAAATTTGAGGGACCGATGACAAATGTGACTTGTTTTCTGGGCAGTATGTATTAAGGTTCCCATTTAAATTTTAAAAAAACAGCGACTTTTGCGATTTTAATATGAAAAAGTGCTAAGGATTCAGCATTAAGTAGTCAAAATTGTTGATTAATAATGTCATAAACTAAAAACTTAAGTTAATAGTTCATGTAATTGCAACAGTCTGGCAATGTGCTTACATCTTGTTACACAGAAATCAGC
>JAHBCN010010675.1:0-31030 GCA_019359885.1 Listronotus oregonensis | reverse complement strand
TTTCATATCCTTTAACATAGAGCCAGTTACCCAATCGAAATTTTAAAATGAAAATACTATAGTAAAATTCACAATTTAAACAAAAAATATTAAAGTGTTTTTTTTTTTGTATTATTAGCTATGTTAAAAAAATAAAATTTAAAAAAACCGAAAAATTTAATTTGGACGATTAAGATAGTTGACAATATGTGTAATTTTTTTTTTGTATTTTTTTTTTAATTAGAATATATGTTTTCCGTTTAGTTGTCTATCTTTACCCGTTGGATATTAATATAGCCATTTTGTTCTTACTTCATATTTACGCCTACTGTATTTCACTCGCGATCCATATTTTAAAAATACTTAGAAATAATCACTAAAATTTATTATTTTTATTTTAATAAACTTAGCACAATTATAATTTAACTTTTAGCTACAATAATACCATTATGTAAAAAAATTTGTTCATAAACTAGTTTGGTCAGGTTCCAAAATTTTTTTCTGTTTGCTTAAAACCGATCCTTTATTTTATCTATCCATCCTAGGTGTTTTATAAGCAGATGATCTGCTTCGAGAACCCGTAACATAAAAATCTGCTCGCCTTATTCTCATCTGAGGTCTAATATTAAAACTCGAACTTTAATAAAATAAATTTGTAGTCACTATCAGTTCGGGAGTAATAAAAGACAGAAATCATTTTTCGACCTAATGTTTTTAAAATAATCTTTACCTTGGGTTAACTAACTTGTATTTAATTTAATTAGTACTCCGCAAACAGAACTTGTATTCAAACACTTTAATCTTATAACAAAGCGTAGCAAAATTAAAAGACATAAATCAATCAAATTTATCTTGCCTAAACTCCGAGGGATGAAACTCGGCATCTAAGATATTAATGATGCGCTGCATTTAAGATCATCACAGCCGATTACGCTCCCAGCATTATTAATAAATGGTTTAAGTTATTCGCATACCATGCTTATATTACAAAAACAAAACATTTTTGTACAAGGTCTTAGAGAAGCAAAACCTTAAAGTTTATTTATTAACTATTTAATGAAGAGCACGTAATAGGATTTAGTAAGATAAGAACTTCGTTTATGGAGCTTATGTATAAAGTGAGGCACCTGTTTAGCTTATTTTGTTTTTGTTATTTTAAAAAAGATAATAAATCTTTGTTACTTTCTGGGTCTTTATTTTAATGAAAGGTACTAAATTTTAATTAAAATGTAATCTTACACCAAAAGAAATCGGCTAGCTTAACTCAAAAAGATAATTACTAAAATTAAAGAAGCTATTAGTATAAATATTTTTTAAAAAACAGCTGTAAACAAGTAAGTATGGTTATTTCGATCACTTTATAGTTCAAAATGACAATAAAAATATATACTATAGTAAGGGCCGATATTAATGATTCACTGTATTTAAGACCATCACAGCCGATTATGCTTCTTGCATTATTAATAAATGGTTTAAGTTATTCGCATACCATGCTAATATTACAAAAACAAAAATATTCTAGTACAAGGTCTTAGAGAAACAAAACCTTAAAGTTTATTTACTATTTAATGAAGAGCACGTAATAGGATTTAGTAAGATCAGAACTTCGTTTATGGAGCTTAGGTATAAAGTGAGGCACCGGTTTTTAGATAGGTACTTTACCGTAGCTTATTTTGTTTTCGTTACTTTAAAAAAGATAATAAATCTCTGTTACTTTCTGGGTCTTTATTTTAATGAAAGGTACTAAATTTTAATTAAAATGTAATCTTACACCAAAAGAAATAGGCTACCTTAACTCAAAAAGATAATTACTACAATTAAAGAAGCTATTAGAATAAATATTTTTTAAAAAACAGCTGTAAACAAGTAAGTATGGTTATTTCGATCACTTTATAGTACAAAATGACAATAAAAATATATACTATAGTAAGGGCCGATATTAATGATTCACTGTATTTAAGACCATCACAGCCGATTATGCTTCTTGCATTATTAATAAATGGCTTAAGTTATTCGCATACCATCCTTATATTACAATTACAAAAATATTTTAGTACAAGGTCTTAGAGAAACAAAACCTTAAAGTTCATTAATTATTTAATGAAGAGCACGATTTAGTAAGATAAGAACTTCGTTTATGGAGCTTATGTATAAAGTGAGGCACAGTTTTTTGTATAGGTACTTTACGGTAGCTACGTATTTGTTTATTTTTTATTTTAAAGATGATAATGAATTTTTGTTACTTTCTGGGCTTTTATTTTATTTTGGGATTTTAATTTTAAATTAAAATGTAATCTTAAACCAAGAGAAATCGGCCAACTTAATTGTCCAGTCGCTAAGAGGAAAATACGTCATTACAATTCTTTATAACTGCATATTTTTTTTATAATTTAAAATTAAGCTTAATTTACCCCCACTTCAAGTCACATACACTCTAGGTACGCTTTTAAGGGATGAAAACTACCCTTTATTCAGAAAAATTGAAAAAACTCGAATTTAATCATTGTATTTATTTAAATCTTGTTTATTTTGTAACTTAAACAAGTGACAATATTACGTGTTAATTATTAAAAATTTTCAACCCTTTAAAACCCCTAAAAATATTTTAAAAGTAAAACCCTTTATAAAGAATACATAAAAAAATAGCAGCTTAAAACATTTGAATTATGTATTTAAATAAAAATATTAATTAAAATCCTCCTTATCTAATCATTTTTTATTAACTAGAACATTTCAACCCTTAAAACTAGCCCTTTTAATAAAAATGAATAAAAAAATATTTGTAACGATTTATAACACTTTTGGTGTTAATATTTTTTTCCAAAAATTTATTTGTTGCTATAGAATATCTTTTTATGATAACTGCAATATTTACGACATCCATCCAAAAACCATTCTAAAGGAAATTTATTGGGCTGAAGGCTATGATTGCAAGAATACTTTTAAGTCCTTAATATTTAAACAGCTAAGGGCCAAAGGGCCGGAGACAGGTGCTCCGTGCGCTATAAAATAAACTTCAACCAGCTATATCTCCGTTATAATTTAAGGTACACCAAAAATAAAAAAAAACAAAGTTGTAGTTAGGAACACCTACATTTTTGTATTACACCATTACTTAGGTATCTTTTGTAGTTTTCGAGTTATTTAATAAAAAATATTTTTTTGGTAGTTACAAAAATATTATATTTTAATCATGTTTTTTTCAAAACCTAGACATTTTACTTTGGCTAAACCTTTAGATCCTATGAATACCAAGAAAATAAAGTAAATTGTAAAAGAAATTTAATTAATTTTAATCCTTATAAACATAACGTTAGTTTTAATGCGCTTTTTTTAAAAAAATTCAAGAAATCCATCCTTTTTTGCTCGTAAAGCTATTTAAAAAGTGTTTAATGAGTTTTTCTTTTGGAAAATGTACCCGTTTGCCGCTATTTGACGCTAAATGTTTAAGGATACAACGAAAAATCCCTTTTCTTGGACCAGCCATATCCCAGTTTACATTTTCCTTACAACACTTATAAAAAAACAAATCTGTTTGTTTTTTTCATTAGCTTAAATTTTGTTTATTACACATCTTTTCGTAAAACCCTACGTTTCGGAGTTATTAATAAAAAAACTGTTCCAAAATCCAATGTTTTTATCGACAGATTAAACTTTTCAGCAACGAATAACTCGGAAAGTATTGATCTAGCGAAAAAAATGCATTCAAGACTTTTTGCTTAAAATTTGTCTCTTAATCAAATTTCAAGGTTATTTTAAGTAAAAAAATTACCACCCTCTAGAAAGGGTGGCAACTACCCCAGGGGTGGCAGGGCCTATCGGAACACACAAACATGAGTTTAATCTACAGATCCGTGATTTAACCCCTTACCTATGAATAAAGTTCTAGTTAAACTACGCTTTGTAATTTAAATCAAAGTTATATCATCAATCAAATTTATCTTGCCCAAACTCCGAGGAATAAAACCCGACATCTAAGATATTAATGATGCGCTGCATTTAAGATCATCACAGCCGATTGGGCTTCTAGCATTATTAATAAATAGTTTAAGTTATTCGCATACCATGCTTATATTACAAAAACAAAAACATTTTAGTACAAGGTCTTAGAGAAGCAAAACCTTAAAGTTTATTAACTATATAATGAAGAGCACCGAATAGGATTTAGTAAGATAAGAACTTCGTTTATGGTGCTTATGTATAAAGTGAGGCACCGGTTTTTAGATAGGTACTTTGCCGTAGGTAGTTTATTTTTTTATTTTAATAAAAGATAGAAAATTTTTGTTACTTACTGAACATTGGATGGTTTTAAATTTAATGCAGAGCACGTAATAGGATTTAGTAAGATAAGAACTTCGTTTATGAAGCTTATGTATAAAGCGAGGCACCGGTTTTTGGATAGGTACTTTACCATAGCTATTTTATTTCTTTATTTTAAAAAATATTAAGAATTTTTGTTACCTCTTGGGCATTTATTTTAATAATAAGTTTTAATTTTAAATTAAAATGTGATGTGACACCAAAACCAAATTAAGTCCAAAAGATAATTACTTTAAGTAAACAAGTTATTAATATTATTATGTTTTAAATACCAGCTGTAAAAAAAAATTACTATGGTTATTTTGATACCTTTATAGTCCCAAATAACAATAAAAATTTATTCTATAGTAAGAGGCGCTTGTACAGTGAAGTATCAATTTGTGGTTTAAACCAAATCATGTACTAGAAATATGACATATTTTACAAAAACAGTGGTTAGCTGCAAACTTGAATTTAATCTACAGATTCGTGATTTAACCCTTACCTATAACTAAAGCACTAGCTAATGCACGCTTTATGATTTAAAGCAGAGTTTTGTCATCAGTCAAATTTATCTTGCCTAAACTCCGAATGATAAAACTCGACATCTAAGATATTAATGATGCGCTGCAGTTAAGATCATCACAGCCGATTACGCTCCCAGCATTATTAAAAAATGGTTTAAGTTATTCGCATAACATGCTTATATTACAAAAACAAAAAAAAAATAGGTACAAAGTCTTAGAGAAGCAAAACTTTAAAGTTTATTAACTATTTAATGAAGAGCACGTTATGGGATTTAGTAAGATAAGAACTTCGTTTATGGAGCTTATGTATAAAGTGAGGCACCGGTTTTTAGATAGGTACTTTAACGTAGCTTAATTTATTTTTTTGTTTTAAAAAATATAATAAATTTTTGTTACCTCCTGTGCATTTATTTTAATAAAATATTTTGATTTTAAACTAAAATATAATTTTACAATAAGAGAAATCAGCCAATTTAAGTTTAAAAGATAATTATTTTAAGTAAACAAGTAAATAATATAATTTTTTTAATAAGGGTATAAAAAGAAGTAAGTATGGTTACTTCGATTACTATATAGTCCTAAATGACAATAAAAATATATACTATAGTAAGGGCCGCTTGTACAGCGTAGTGTCAATTTGCGGTTTAAAGAAAAGTATTAACTATAAATTATGACGTATTTTAAAAATAACCAGCGGTTAGATGCAAACTTGAGCTAAATCTACAGATCCGTGATTTAACCCCTTACCTATGAATAAAGAACTAGTTAAACCACGCTTTATGATTTAGGACAGAGTTTTGTCAACAATTAAATTTATCTTACCTAAACTCTTAAGGATAAAACTCGACATCTAAGAAATTAATGATGCGCTGCATTTAAGGTAATTACAGCCGATTACGCTTGTAGCATTATTAATAAATGGTTTAAATTATTCGCATACCATTCTTATATTACAAAAACAAAAACATTTTAGTATAAGGTCTTAGAGAGGCAAAACCTTTAAGTTTATTAACTATTTAATTAAAAGCATGTAATAGGATTTAGTAAGATAAGAACGTCGTTTATGGAGCTTATGTATAAAGTAAGGAACCGGTTTTTATATAGGTACTTTACCGTAGCCATTTATATATATTTTTTTTATTTTAAAGGGGATATTACATTTTTGTTACTTCCTGGGCCATTATTTTAATGCACGGTTTTAATTTTAAATTAAAATGTGATCTTACACCAAAAGAAATCGGCCAATTTAAGTCTAAACGATAGTTACTACAATTAAACACGATATAAGTATTATTATTTTTTAAGTAACTGCTATAAAAAAAGTTAGTATGGTTATTTGGATCACTTTATGGTCCCAAGTGACAATAAAAATTTATACTGTAGTAAGGGCCGCTTGTACAGTGTAGTGTCAATTTATGGCTTAAATCAAAGTGTTAACTATAAATCTTAACATATTTATTTAACAAATAACCAGTGGTTAGCTGCAAACCTTAGTTTAATCAACAGATCCGTGATTTAACCCTTACCTATGAATAAAGCACTAGTTAAACCACGCTTTATGATTTAAAGCAGAGTTTTGTCATCAATCAAATTTATCTTGCCTAAACTCTGAGAAATAAAACTCGACATCTAAGATATTAATGATGCGCTGCATTTAAGATCATCACAACCGATTACGCTTCTAGCATTATTAATAAATGGTTTAAGTTATTCGCATACCATGCTTATAGTACAAAAAGAAAAACATTTTAGTACAAGGTCTAACAGAAGCAAAACCTTAAAGTTTATTAACTATTTAATGAAGGGCACGTAATAGGATTTAGTAAGATAAGAACTTCGTTAATGGAGTGGAAAGTGAGGCACCGGTTTTTATATAGATACTTTACCGTAGCTATTTATTTATTTTTAATTTTAAAGATAATAATGAATTTTTGTTACTCCCTGGGCCTTAATATTTTAATTTTAAATTAAAATGTAATCTTACACCGAGAAAAATTGGTCAACTTAATAGTCCAGTCACTGGGGAAGAAAATACGTCATAACCACCGAATTCTTTATAAATGCATAAATTTTTTTGATAATTTAAAATTAAGCTTAATTTACCCTCCAGTTCAAGTCACATACAGTCTAGGTGCGCTTTTAGGGCGTGAAAACTACCCTTTATTTAGAAAAATTGAAAAAACTCAAATTTAATGATTGTATTTATTTAAACCTTCTTTATTTTGTAGCTTAAAGACGTGACAATATTACGTGTTATTTATTTAAAATTTTCAACCCCTAGAAACCCCTTAAAATTATTAAAACTAAAACTCTTTATAAAGAATACATGAAAAAAAATTAGCAGCTTAAAACATTTGAATTATGCATTTAAATAAAAATATTAATTAAAATCCTCCTTATCTAATCATTTTTTATTAACTAGAACATTTCAACCCTTAAAACTAGCCCTTTTAATAAAAATGAATAAAAAAATATTTGTAACGATTTAAAACACTTTTGGTGTTAATATTTTTTTCCAAAAATTTATTTGTTGCTATAGAATATCTTTTTATGATAATTGCAATATTTACGACATCCATCCAAAAACTATTCTAAAGGAAATTTATTGGGCTTAAGGCTATGATTGCAAGAATACTTTTAAGTCCTTAATATTTAAACAGTTAAGGGCCAAAGGGCCGGAGACAGGTGCTCCGTGCGCTATAAAACAAACTTCAACCAGCTATATCTCCGTTATAATTTAAGCTACCCAAAAATTAAAAAAAAAACAAAGTTTTAGTTAGGAACACCTACATATTTGTATTTCACCATTTCTTAGGTATCTTTTGTAGTTTTCGAGTTATTTAATAAAAAATATTTTTTTGGTAGTTACAAAAATATTATATTTTAATCATGTTTTTTTCAAAACCTAGACATTTTAGTTTGGCTAAACCTTTAGATCCTATGAATACCAAGAAAATAAAGTACATTGTAAAAGAAATCTAATTAATTTTAATCCTTATTAACATAACGTTAGTTTAATGGGCTTTTTTACAAAAATTCAAGAAATCCATCCTTTTTTGCTCGTATTTTACGTATAGCTATTTAAAAAGTGTTTTATGAGTTTTTTTTTGAAAAATGTACCCGTTTGCCGCTATATGACGCTAAATGTTTGGGTTTAAGGATACAACGAAAAATCCATTTTCTTTGACCAGCCATATCCCAGTTTACATTTTCCTTACAACACTTACAAAAAAACAAATCTGTTTGTTTTTTTCATTAGCTTAAATTTTGTTTATTACACATCTTTTCGTAAAACCCTACGTTTTGGAGTTATTAATGAAAAAACTGTTCCAAAATCCAATGTTTTTATCGACAAATCAAACTTTTCAGCACCGAATAACTCGGAAAGTCTTGATCTAGCGAAAAAATGCATACAAGACTTTTGCTTAAAATTTGCCTCTTTATCAAATTTCAAGGTTATTTTAAGTAAAAAAGTTACCACCCTCTAGAAAAGGTGGCAACCACCCCAGAGGTGGCAGGGCATATCGGAACACACAAACATGAGTTTATTCTACAGATCCGTGATTTAACCCCTTACCTATGAATAAAGTTCTAGTTAAACTACGCTTTATAATTTAAATGAAAGTTATATCATCAATCAAATTTATCTTGCCCAAACTCCGAGGAATAAAACTCGACATCTAAGATATTAATGATGCGCTGCATTTAAGATCATCACAGCCGATTACGCTTCTAGCATATGGTTTAAGTTATTCGCATATCATGCTTATATTACAAAAACAAAACATTTTAGTACAAGGTCTTAGAGAAGCGAAACCTTAAAGTTTATGTATTAACTATTTAATGAAGAGCACGTAATAGGATTTAGTAAGATAAGAACTTCGTTTATGGAGCTTATGTATAAAGTGATGCACCGGTTTTTAGATAGGTATTTTGCCGTAGCTAGTTTATTTTTTTATTTTAATAAAAGATAATAAATTTGTGGGTAATGCAGCATCGGTCCTAGGAACAATCCAGGAAGACCTAGGACTTGATGAAGTTTATAATGTTTAAATATAGATTAAGTTATTTATTTAATTTTAGAATATTGTTATTTGGTATTTATAAGATTATATATCTTATTTATTTACATGTAATAACGAATAAGATTTAATATGTTAATTTGTGTTACTTACTGGTCTTATATTTTATTGGATGGTTTTAAATTTAAATTAAAATGTTATCTTACACCAAGAGAAATCGGCCAATTTAAGTCCAAAAGATAATTATTTTAAATAAACAAGTTATTAATATAATTATGTTTTAAATAACAGCTGTTGTTCCGTACACGCATTTTTTATTTTTGTTTATTATTGAATTAAGTGGTTTTAAATCAATTATAGTTTTTTTTTTGTTTGTTATATTAATCAACTGCAAATAAGTATTTTTTTATTAATCTTATTCGCATATTGCTGGCCGCGACTGTGCATAGTGGGTCCGATGCGAAATATGCCTCCCGGCTACGAAAAGGGCCAAGATCAGTACCGTACAAATAGTTCGATCGACAAGTACTCAATTTTCACGCAATTTTATTCGCATCGTCTCGTCCTCGGTACCATTAATCGAATTGTGCCGTGTCGACAATTGAAGTAGATTGCATCTAGGGTTCCAGCACAGCCACTTTGGGTAAGTTCGTTTGGACCCCTATTTCGTTTCGATTCATCTTTTTAAAATATACAGTCCACTTTTAGTATTTTATAACAGCTGTAAAAGAAGTAACTATGGTTATTTTAATACCTTTATAGTCCCAAATGACAATAAAAATTTATTCTATAGTAAAAGGCGCTTGTACAGTGAAGTGTCAATTTGTGATTTAAACCAAATCATGTACTAGAAATATGACATATTTTACAAAAAAAAACAGTGGTTAGCTGCAAACTTGAGTTTATTTTACAGATGCGTGATTTAACTCTTACCTTTGAATAAAGCACTAGTTAAACCACCCTTTATGATTTAAAGCAGAGTTTGGTCATCAATCCTTATCTTGCCTAAACTCTAAGGGATAAAACTCGACATCTAAGATATTAATGATGCGCTGCATTTAAGATTATCATAGCCGATTCCGCTTCTAGCATTATTAATAAATGGTTTAAGTTATTCGCATACCATGCTTATATTACAAAAACATTTTAGTACAAGGTCTTAGAAAAGCAAAACCTTAAAGTTTATTAACTATTTAATGAAAATCACGTAATAGGATTTAGTAAGATAAGAACTTCGTTTATGAAGCTTATGTATAAAGCGAGGCACCGGTTTTTAGATAGGTACTTTACCGTAGCTATTTTATTTCTTTCTTTTAAAAAAGATTATAAATTTTTCTTACCTCTTGGGCATTTATTTTAATGAAAAGTTTTAATTTTAAATGAAAATGTGATGTGACACCAAGAACCATCTGCCAATTTAAATCTAAAAGATAATTACTACAAATAAACAAGTTATTAATATCAATATTTTTTAAATAACAGCTGTAAAAAAAAGTTGGTATGTTTATTTTGATCACTTTAAAGTCCTAATGACAATAAAAAATTTATGCTACAGTCAGGACCACTTGTACAGTGCAGTGTCAATTTATGGTTCAAACCAAATTATTAACTATAAATTATCACTTATTTTACTAATGACCAGTAATTAGCTTCAAACTTAAGTTTTATCTACAGATCCGTAATTTAACCCTTATCTATGAATAAAGCACTAGTTAAACCACGCTTTACGATTTAAAGCGAATTTTTGTCGTCAATCAAATTTATTTGGCCTAAACTTCGAGGGATTAAACTGGACATCTAAGATATTAATAATGCGCTGCTCTTAAGATCATCACAGCCGATTACGCTTCCAGCATTATTAACAAGAAATACATTCGCCCTGTGCGCTTTGTCCACCGTTTTATGCAAATATCATCATTTTAAATGGTAGGAGAAATTCCACAAATACCCATATTTTTTTATCACATTGGCAACACTGTCACATGCAATCTTCCACGAGGTAACCTTGGTAACCCCATATACTTCAAAAAAACAATGGATCACATTGTTGCCATTTACCGAAAACTTTCCCTAACTGCTATTTGAGTCAGAAACCTTATATGGCAAATAATTACAACACATACTACAAAACTTGCGTAAATTTAAAACGTAAATATTTTTAAAATCTCTCACTCCTTTGGACTAAGAGGGAATACATTCGCCCCAAGACAGTCCCAAAATATGAAACAAACTTTCCAAATTACCAATCATAACATTAAAATATTTTTTTTATACGCTTAATATAGCGTTTGTGAATATTTTATCATTGGTTACAAAAATATACAATCATTTTCAAACATCTAAATTGCTGTACACCTAATTTTCTTAAATTCTTTTAACCAACCAATTTTTGGTGATTTTTTTAATACCCTGTATAATGTATAAAATAGTCCAACTTATTTACCTTTTTACACACTCTGTATAATTTATAATCAAAAAACAGAAAGTAACCAACCAATTTTTGATTATTTTTGTAATACCCTGTATAATGTATGGGTAAGCTTAATTTATTTAACTTCTCAAACACACTGTATAATATTTATTATTGAAAAAATAATGTATTCATGTTTGCCAAAAAGACGTATAAAAATCCAGCATTTCAAATCTATTTGTTTACCTTTTTACACTCTGTATAATTATAATTAAAAACTGAAAGTTACCAACCAATTTTTGATGATTTTTGTAATACCCTGTATAATGTATAGGCAAACCTTATTTCTTTAACTTCTTAAACACACTGTATAATATTTATATTTAAAAAAATAAAATATTCATGTTTGCCAAAACACGAATAAAAATCCAGCATTTTAAATCTACAACATTATAATACCCTTGTATAATGTATAAAAAAGGCCAACTTATTAACCTTTTACAAATACTGTATAATTTATAATTAAAAAACAAAAAGTAACCAATCAATTTTTGGTGATTTTTGTAATACCCTGTATAATGTATAAAATAGTCCGACTTATTTACCTTTTTACACACTCGGTATAATTTATAATCAAAAAACAGTAAGTAACCAACCAATTCTTGATGATTTTTGTAATACCCTGTACAATGTATGGGTAAGCCTAATTTATTTAACTTCTCAAACACACTGTATAATATTTATATTTGAAAAAATAAAATATTCATGTTTGCCAACAGACGTTTAAAAATCCAGCATTTCAAATCTACAACTTTATAATACCCTGTATAATGTATAATAAAAGGCCAACTTATTTACTTTTTTACGCATATTGTATAATTTATAATTAAAAAACAGAATGTAACCAACCAATTTTTGGTGATTTTTGTAATACCCTGTATAATGTATAAAATAGTCCAACTTATTTACCTTTTTACACACTCTGTATAATTAATTAATCAAAAACAGAAAGTAACCAACCAATTTTAAGATTTTGCAATACCCTGTAGAATGTAGGGGGTAAGCCAAATTATTTAACTTCTCAAACACACTGTATAATATTTATAATTAAAAAAATAAAAAAATATTAATGTTTGCCAAAAAATATAAAAATCCAGCATTTTTATTCTATAACTATGTAATACCCTGTATAATGTAAAAAAAGTTAACCTATTTACCCTTTTACACACACTGTATAATTACTAATTAAAAAACGAAAAATAACCGTGTTTGCGAAAAAGATATAAATTCGCATAATATAACATCCTGTATAATACACAAATCTCTCCACTTTTACTAAAAAACATGACTTTTAAAAATCCTCGTTTAATTAAAAATACCCTGTAAAAATACATAAAAGATACTTATTTTTTTACTTTTTTTAAATACCCTGTATGTTATAAATATTTAAAAAGAAATACCGCAGGCCCATGTCCCCAGGTACCAAAACCTAATTTGTACCACAGTTGTGTCCTAACCCTACATGTTTTAGGCAGATATACCCAAAAATCCTGTATAAAGATCCAAAAGCACTAAATTTACCTTGAAATTACATATTAAAATTTTAAAAATCCCTTTTGTTATTATGAATCTCCAACTTTTGGTGATTTTTTAATACCCTTATTATATAAGAAAACCTAATTTATTTAACTTTTAAACCTTTTTGTATAATATTTATATTTTTAAAAAAAAAAATTCATGTTTTTTTAAAACATATAAAAATCAAAATTTTCAATTTTTCAACTTTTTAATACCCTGTATTATGTAAAAAAAATAATAAACCCTCTAATATTATACATCCTGTATAATATAAAATCTTCCCACTTTTTTTAAAAAAAAATGACTTTTAAAAAATCCTCTTTTTTTAAAAAATACCCTGTATAATTATATAAAATACACTTATTTTTACTTTTTTAAATATTAAATATTTAAAAAATATTTAAAAATAAAAACCGGAAGTACCATGTACCATTACCAAAACCTAATTTTACCACAGTATGTTTTAACCCTACATGTTTTGGGCCGGGATATCCCCCAAAACATACTGTATATTAAATCCATAAAAGCACAAAAACCCCCTTTTTTAGCAATAAATTTTAAATTTTAAAAATCCCGTCCTTATTCTAAATCTCTAATTTTTGTAATACTCTGTATTAGTGAAGCAAACCTAATATATTTCTTCCCCAAACACACTGTATAATATTTATAATTAAAAAAATAAAATATTCATGTTTAAAACACATATTAAAAATCCACCATTTTAAATCAAATTTTTGTAATACCCTTATAATATATAAAAAGGTAAACTTATTTTACCCTTTTTCCCCCTTGTATAATTACTAATTAAAAAACGGAAAATAACCGTGTTTGCAAAAACAAAAATAAAAAAATATAAAAATTCCAAATCCTATAATACTAAACCCCACTTTTTGCTAAAAAACATGATTTTTAAAAAAAATCCCGTTTTTTAAAATACCCTGTATAATATAAAAATACCTTATTTATTTTTTTAAAATACCCTGTATATTATAAATTTTTTAAAAAAAAAAAACCGGAGAGTCCCAAAATTAATGTACCAAAACCTAATTTGTACCACAGTTGTTTCCTAACCCAAACATGTTTTGGGCCAGATATACCCAAAAACATCCTTATATTAAATCCATAAAAAAAACCAAAAAACCCCTTGTTTTAGCAATAAATTTTTAAATGTTTAAAAATCCCGTCCTTATTCTAAATCTCTAATTTTTTGTAATACTCTGTATATAAAGAAACCTAATATATTTAACTTCCAAACACACTGTATAATATTTATAATTCAAAAATAAAATATTCAGTTTGCCAAAACACATATATAAAACTCCACCATTTTAAATCTACAATTTTGTAAAAACCCTGTATAAAAATATGAAAAATCAATTTTTTTTATTTACCCACCCACTGTAAAAAATTACTAATTAAAAAACGGAAAAAACCGTGTTTGCAAAAAAAAAAATAAACCCTCGCATAATATTCTAATCCGTATAATACTAAAATCCCCCCACTTTTGTTAAAAAATATGACTTTTAAAAAATCCTCGTTTAATAAAATACCCTGTATAATAATTAAAATAAAAATTTTATTATAAATATCAAATAAAATAATTAAAAACCGGGGAAACAACCGTGTTTGTAAAATAAATAATAAACCCTCGGAAATATCATACATCCTGCATCTCAGACAAGTCGGTAAGAGCAAGAAAAGCGACAATGTCGCGTCGTGTCGCGCCGCGTCTCTAGTGGGGCGGGGAGGCGGAGAGTACCATATACCAAGTACCAACACCCGCCGTGAAATTTATTATAATCATCCTAACACTAGAGGTTTTGATAGCCGCAGGGCATTTTAAAAAAAATTTTTCATCAATTTTGATCGTTCCTCGTAAATGTCCCTTCGCCTTTTTTAAACGAATTTTGGACTAAAATACGGCACAGTTTCGCGTAAAATTGTGCATAGGGTCCTGAAAAATTCCAAATTTTCCGATCCAATAAATTTTCCACCTGTAAACCGTTTTTTTTTAGATATTACAAAAAAAAAATCCAACTGAAGATCGTTTTTTCTCGATTATTTTTAAACGTGCCTCGTATAAATTCAACGCGGGGGGAAAAAACACTATCGAAACCGGTGGTCCCCCCTTTGTAAAATCAATAGATGAAAAAAGTGGATTTTTGGGCAAATATGTGTATTTTTTTTTTAAACCGTGTTTTTTACCCATTTCCAAGTGTCGTAGAAAAAAATGGTAAATACATTCTTGAAAGGCAATTAAGGGATCTAAATGATGGCGCAAAGGTTATTTAATTTTAAATTTAAAAAAAACGGCAATCTACGATCAAAGTCGACACTTTTTGCGTGAATTTTAAAAATTCATATCTCCAAAAAAGTATTTACTTAAACGATTTGGGGTTTGAATATGTTTTAAACAGATATAGGACAATATGCCAGAATATTTTTAGAATTTTAGCTTTAATAGTTTTTCCGTAATAAAAAATAATTGTAAAAATGTCCGTTTTTTTCGAAAAAAACGGAAATTTTCAAGCCTTATAAAACACCCTGTAAAAATAGTACGAGCAAGTTGTATATCTATAATGATAGAGTTTGGTGCAAGGAATGATATCATATTTATTTTCTCGATTTGGGTCACATTTTCGAGAAAAATTAAAAACATGGCAAAATGGGACGAAAACGTGAATGATTTTTTTTTTAAAAAAATTTCTCCTAGATGAGGGCATTTTTTAAACAGAGGACCATTTATTTTGTGTCCTAAAGTTGGTCTTTCATAATTTACTGACCGCAAGTCGATCGGAGGTACCGTTTTGAGCTACAGATGCTCAAAGTTGATTAATTTTTTCGTTGAAAATCGTCGATAAAATGTTTCCATTTATCGGATCGCGCCCCAAATCAATAGGGTTCTGAACCGGATCAATTCTGACTTTTGTAAAATTTGTTTTGATAAATTAAAACCCTGGACAGATAAAATGATACCTCGATTTTTTAAAAAGTCAATTTTTTGCTAAATCCTTATTTATCTATCTTCAATTGTTTTCGAGTTATTTTGACATGTGCCCCATTAAGTGCCCCAATTTTTCTGAAAATTTCAACTATCTATCTATTAACCGTTTTTTTACTATGAATTTTTTCCATCCAAAAGCAAAAAGCAACACCAACCTACCGGAAACGTTGGATGGTTATATATACATTCCTTTTTTGCGAATTATTTAAAAAATGGTTTAAGTTATTCGCATACCATCCTTATATTACAAAAACAAAAACATTTTAAAAGGGGCTTGAAAAACAAAACCTTAAAATTTTTTTAACTATTTAATAAAGAGCACGTAATAGGATTTAGTAAGATAAGAACTTCGTTTATAAAGCTTATGTATAAAGTAAGGTACAGGTTTTTAGATAAGTACTTTACCGTAGCTTATTTTAGTTTGCTATCTTTAAAAAAATAATAAATTTTTGTTACTTCCTATGCCTTTATTTTAATGGACGGTCTTAATTTTAAATTAAAATATAATCTTACACCAAAATAAATCTGCCAGTTTACTTACAAAATTACTACAATTTAAAGAAGTAATTAATATTCATATTTTTTAAATAACAGCTGAAAAAAAAAGTATGGTTATATCCATTATTTCATGGTCCGAAATGACAATAAAAATTAATACTAAGGCAAGGGCCGCTTGTACAGTATAGGTTAATTTGTGGTTTAAACCAAAGCAATAACTATAAATTATGACATATCTTCCAAAAAACCCGGGGTTAGCTGTAAACTTGAATTTCATCTACAGATCCGTGATTTAACCCTTACCTATAAATAAAGCACTAGCTAATCCACGTTTTATGATTTAAAGCAGAGTTTTGTCGTCAGTCAAATTTATTTTGAGGAGATTTCCGAAGGATATAACTCGACATCTAAGATATTAATGATGCGGTGCGGCACACAGCCGATTACGCTTTCAGCATTAGAAATAAATGATTTAAGTTATTCGCATACCATGCTTATATTACAAAAACAAAAAAATTTGACTACAAGGTCTTAGAGAACCAAAACCTTAAAGTTTATTAAGTATTTAATGAAGAGCACGTAATAGGATTTAGTAAGATTAGAACTTCGTTTATTTTGGGCCATGTTAAAATAAGGCACCGGTTTTTTTAAAAAAATACTTTTTCCCTAATATTATATTTTTTTTATTTTAAAAAAGATAATAAATTTTTGTTTCTTCCCCGGCCTTTTTTAATGAAAGGTTTTGTTTTAAATTAAAATATAATCTTACACCAAGAGAAATTGGCCAATTTAATCCTAAAATATAATTACTACAATAAAACAAGTTATTATTATAATTATTTTTTAAATAAAGGCTGTGAAAAAAAGGTTGGTATGGTTATTTTGATCACTTTATAGTCCCATATGACAATAAAAATTTATACTATAGTAAGGGCCGCTTGTATAGAGTAGTGATAATTTGTGGATTAAACCAAATTAATACCTATAAATGATGACATATTTTACAAATAACCAGTGGTTATCTGCAAACTTGAGTTTAATCTACAGATCTTTGATATAACCCTTATCTATTAATAAAGCAGTAGCTAAACCACGTTTTACGATTTAAAGCTGAGTTTTCTTATCATTCAAATTTATATTGCCTTAACTTCGAGGGATAAAACTCGACATCTAAGATATTAATAATGCGCTGCATTTAAGATCATCACAGCCGATTACGCTTCTAGCATTATTAATAAATGGTTTAAGTTATTCGCATACCATGCTTATATTACAAAAACAAAAACACTTTAGTACAAGGTCTTAGAGACGCAAAACCTTAAAGTTTATTTACTATTTAATGAAGAGCACGTAATATGATTTAGTAAGATAAAAACTTCGTTTAAGGAGCTTATGTATAAACTGAGGCACATGTTTTTAGATAGTATTTTACCGTAGCTTATTTCATTTTTTTATTTTAAAAAAGATAATAAATTTTTGTTACCTCCTGTGCATTTATTTTAATAAAAGATTTTGATTTTAAACTAAAATGTTATCTTACACCAAGAGAAATCAGCCAATTTAAGTCTAAAAGATAATTATTTTAATTAAACAAGTAAATAATATATATTTTTAATAAGGCTATAAAAAGAAGTAAGTATGGTTATTTCGATTACTTTATAGTCCCAAATGACAATAAAAATGTATACTATAGTAAGGGCCGCTTGTACAGCGTAGTGTTAATTTGCGGTTTAAAGAAAAGTATTAACTATAAATTATGACTTATTTTAAAAATAACCAGCGGTTAGATGCAAACTTAAGTGTAATCTACAGATCCGTGATTTAACCCCTTACCTATGAAAAAAGAACTAGTTAAATTACTCTTTTGAAATTAGGGCGAAGGATTTGTAACCAATACAATTTATCTTGCCTAACTAGGATATCAAACTCGACTCCTAAGAAATTATGAGTGCGGTTGTTCATGTTTAACATTACAGTCCGATTACGCTTGTAGCATTATTAATCAAATGGTTTAAACCTTATTCGCATACCATTCTTATATTACAAACTACACAAAATCTGCCGGCAGGGCTATAAGGTCTGTACAGGAAAATAACCTTTTATATTTAGGAAGTTTTAACATTATTGTCCGGATAACTCCATGTTACAATTGTTACACATACTTGTTATTAAAATGGAAATTATCGAAATAATTACCAAAAAATATAAGGCTTAGAAGGCAAAACCTTAAAGTTTATTAACTATTTAATGAAAAGCACGTAATAGGATTTAGTAGGATAAGAACTTCGTTTATGGAGCTTATGTATAAATGTATAGTGAGGCACCGGTTTTTAGATGGGTACTTTACCGTAGCTATTTTATTTCTTTATTTTAAAAAAGAATATAAATAAATATTTTGTTACCTCATGGGCATTTATTTTAATAGAAAGTTTTAATTTTAAATTAAAATGTGATCTGACAACAAATGACATCGGCCATTTTAAGTCTAAAAGATAATTACTACATTTAAACAAGTTATTAATATCAATATTTTTTAAATAACACCTGTAGAAGAAAGTTGGTATGGTTATTTTGATCACTTTTAAGTCCTAATGACAATAAAAATTTACACTATAGTAAGGACCGCTTCTACAGTGTAGTTTCAATTTATGATTTAAACCAAATTATTAACTATAAATTATCACATATGTTACTAATGACCAGTGATTAGCTTTAAACTTAAGTTTAATCTACAGATCCGTGATTTAACCCTAACCTATGAATAATATACTAGTTAACCAACGCTTTACGATTTATAATAAGATATAATAATGCGCTGCATTTAAGATTATCATAGCCGATTACGCTTCTAGCAATATTAATAAATGGTTTAAGTTATTCGTATACCATGCTTATATTTTAAAAACAAAAAAATTTGAGTACAAGGTCTTAGAAAAGCAAAACCTTAAAGTTTATTAACTATTTAATGAAGAGCACGTAATAGGATTTAGTAAGATAAGAAATTGTTTATGAAGCTTATGTATAAAGTGAGGCACCGGTTTTTAGATAGGTACTTTACCGTAGCTATTTTATTTTTATTTTAAAAAGATAATACATTTTCCTACCTTCTAGGCCTTTATTTAAATTTAAGGTTTTAATTTTAAATTAAAATATAATCTTACACCAAGAGGAATCGGTCAATTTTAGTATAAAAAATATTTACTACAATTAAACAACTTATTAATATCAATATATTTTTAAATAACAGCTGTAAAAAAGTTAGTATGGTTATTTGATCACTTTGTAGTCCCAAATGATAACAAAAATGTATACTATAGTAAGGGCCGCTTGTACAGTGTAGTGTCAATTTGTGGTTTAACCCAAAGTATTAACTATAAATTATGAGATGTTTTACACCAGTGGTTAGCTGCAAACTTAAGTTTAATCTGCAGATTCGTGATTTAACCCTAACCTATTAAAAAAGCCCTAGTTAATCCACACTTTATGATTTAAAGCAGAGTTTTGTCATCAATAAAATTTATCTTGCCTGAACTCCGAAGAATAAAGCTCGACATTTAAGATATTAATAAAGCGCTGCATTTAAGATCATCACAGCCGATTACGCCTCAAGCATTATTAATAAATGTTTTAAGTTATTCGCATACCATGCTTATATTACAGAAACAAAAATATTTTAGTATAAGGTCTTAAAGAAGCAAAACCTTAAAGTTTATTAATTATTTAATGAAGAGCACGTTATAGGATTTAGTAAGATAAAAACTTCGTTTATGGAGCTTATGTATAAAGTGAGGCACCGGATAAGGTAGTTTACCGTAGCTTAATTTATTTTTTTTATTTCAAAAAAGATAATACATTTTTGTTACCTCTTGGGTCTTTTTTCAATAACAGGTTTAAATTTTGAATTAAAATATAATTTTACACCAAGAGAAATTGGTAAATTTAAGTCTTAAAAATCATTACTACAATTAAACAAGTTATTAATATTATTTTTTTTAATAACAACTATAAAAAAGTTAGTATGGTTATTTTGATCACTTTGTAGTCCCAAATGAAAATAAAAATTAATACTATAGTAAAGTTCGCTTGTACAGTGCAGTGTCAATTTGTGGTTTAAACCAAAGTATTAACTATTAATAATTATGACATATATTACTATTATTATTTTAGTCACTTTATAGTCCCAAATGGTAATAAAAAATTATACTACGTAGGGCCGCTTGTGGTTTAACTAGGTATCAGCTATAAATAATGAAATAATTTTACAAATAAATAGTGGTTAGCTGCAAACTTAAGTTTAATCTACAGATCCGTGATTTAAGCCCTACTTATAGATAAAGTACTAATTAAACCATGTGAATAAAAGCAGAATTTTTTAAATAATAATAAATATACTCAGTTCTCAAGAGCGCAAGCCTAAATTTAAAAAAATGTAACTTCTGAAAAAGATTAAAGAATAGAAAATAACATTATCTCAGAATAAGGGACTTAAAAAATAAAACGTTAAATACCTATGTGGACAATCTATTGTAAAGTTCTAATCTAGATTTATAGCCGAGGAGTCAAAAAAGCCTATTTTTTATAGTTTTAGTGCCAAATTGGGGATCAAGATTAAAGTTGGGCTCTTTATATTTGTTGTGTGAGTTTTCACGTAAATTTAGTGCAGTGGATGTATCGCAAAAAAAAATTCTATGTCGTTTGCTGTTCCTATTGTGTATACAGGAAACCTGCTGACCATGTAAGTGATGGCTACTTTTGCATCACTAAAACAGAAGGGATTTTAAAAAAGCATAGAGACAAAATATAGATTTTCTTCTGTGCTTAGGCCAGTTCCTAATTGCCAGGAACTACCGGTATCGATAACGCCTTTTAACCTGGTCATCGTGTTTCCCAGTTCTTTATCAGAATCTGATCCACAACTTTCTGAGAACATCAGTTGTGACCCAATATTTTTACCAACTACTAGTGAACTTCACTTAATAACTTAGAATAAATTAAATTACTTGGTACGTGACTTAGGATTTTCAAAACAAAAATTGGAATTTCTTGGTTCCAGGCCTTAACAGTGGATCTTGTTAGATAAAAAAGCAAGTGTTTCACTTTACCGAAAACGGAATCTAACATAATCCAGTTTTTTTTAAATGGAAAGGTCGCTATGTGTCTGTTGTAATATTGATGGTTTAATGAATGAGCCTAATATGGAACATGATCCTAGCGAGTGGCGTTTATTCATAGATTCGTCGAAATAAAGCCTTAAAGTAGTTCTGTTTCACAATGGAAACAAAAAACCATCTATTCCTTTAGCCTAATCAGTGACAATGAAAGAAACCTATCACAACTTAGCGACCATAGTAAATCGTGGTAAATATAAACAGTATCAGTGGGATATCTGTAGAGATTTAAAAGTCATTGGTATCTTGCTGGGACTTCAAGGGGGTTTTACAAAGTATTACCGTTTTTGTGTTTGTGGAGCAGTAGGGCAACAAAAGAGCACTACAGTAAAAAGGATTGGCCTTATAGCAATTCTTTTGAAACTCGTACTTCAAATATTAAATGTGCCCCCTTGTTAACCCAAAGAAGGTGCGGCTAATGTCTCTCCATATTAAGCTTGGACTAATAAAAAACTTTGTCAAAGCCAAGGACAAAGAAGGCAGTGGTTTTCAGTACCTAAGAGAAATATTTTCTCAGGAATGATTTCTGTGCAACAAGAAACATAAAGACTATAAAAGCCTCATAGATAAACAGTTAAAAACCTATGAATTACTGGTGTCCCTTGTCTCTATTATACATTTTGCATTTCCATTTTTAATTTTTCCCGGAAAATTTGGTGCCGTAACGACAAACAAAGGAAACCAGGATATCAGGACGATGGTAGCAAGATACCGGAACGCTGGATCCATCTATGTTGTTTACTACTTTGGTTTAAAGGATGATGCTATAGAACCCAAGGAAAAAAATGAAAGTTTTTGTCGCGGTGTCATCTGTGCAATATATTTTTATTTAAAAACAACCAATCCTCAAATGTTTTTAAATGATTTTAAAGGTTTATATTTTATAATAAAAAATAGATTGTAAAAATATGTCATCTTCTTTTTCCTCCTGATAACAAAAATGTAAGTGTTACAGTAATTAGCTTTTCATTTTCGGAGTTAGGACTCAAAATAATTTAAACAAACCTATTTTTATTAAAGTTACTTTACAAAAATTTAATTTGATGACTTGTGTTATTAAAAACCTTGTAGTTTATTAATTTACTAAATTTTTCCCCAACTTTTTTAAAGAAACGAATTTGTTTTGAACATAAATAACATAGTAAGTTTAATTAATGTTGTTTGCTAGACAGATTAATTAATATTCATAAACCTTTATTTGCAAATTTAAAAATTTTTTTCTTGTTAAATTTCCCGTAAATAATGTAACGTAAAACATGGGTTTATACGTATATTTATAAGGAAAAACCAAAAAAAAATACTATGTTTGAAAATGAAATTGAATTTTAGTGCTGCATTTACGTTATGGTCCTAAATTAATTTTAAATTTAATAATTGTAATTTTAATATTTAAGATAAAATAAAAAATTTTTTTTTTAAATTTACCATTAGTATTATTATAAGTACTTTTTAAACTTTATTATTAAAAAGCCCTTGCGAAGATCATAAAATATTATTTAACTTATAATTACCCTTATGTTATCCCCTATTTAATAAAAGTTAAGAAACTGGGCGGGAAAAACAAATCTTTTTTTGAGCTTGAGTGTCAAAGTTAATATTCAGAAGGTCCAAGAGTAGGTGCAAAAAAAAAAATATATATATATTTTAAAATTTTTTTTTTTTTTTTTTTTTTTTTTTTTTTTTTTTTTTTTTTTTTTTTTTTTTTGCGAAAAATTTTCAGACGAAGCCCGGATAAAAATAAAAAAAAAAAAGTTTTTATAAATATATGTTTCAAACTTCTCAAGTTTGTTTTACAGGGCAAAAAATTTTTTAAAAAAAAAAAAAATTAAATTTTTTTTATTTTATAAGGTAAAAACATAACGCTTTCATGTAACAACTTTTTTAAATCTCACGCTGCCCTGGAAAATGGTTGATCTCGGCCAATAATATTTTCTCTGTATCCTTTTCGGAGTTAAAAATTTTTTTGTTCAGAAATTGTTTGTAAAGGCTTTACCTAATTTGTTTTTTCGTAAGTACATTTTGTTTGTAAATTATGTCGTTTTCAAAAAAAAAAATACATGTTTGCAATAAAAATAGGTGATTTAATATTTTAAAAGGGAAAAAAACATGCAGGGTTGTAATCTAAATTTTTTTCCAGAGTAGCAAATAATTACTAATATTTTGAAAAAAAACCCTAAAAAAATATAACATCTATTAAATATATGCATCTATGTTTATTTAAATTTATAAAGTTAAATAACCAAATTTATTGTCTTTGAACTTTTCTGCTTGTTTTTTAAAAAGTAAATAAATTTAGGACATATTTTTATAGGAATTTTTTCATATTTTTTCCCAAGGCGTCCTTCTTAGACAAATATTTAAAGACTGTCTCAACAACAATTATTAATTAGGGTAATCAAAACCTGCACAGGTTTTTGTGGATCATTTATAGTTGGGCAAAACTGGCTCCTTTGTAAATTTTGCTGCCTGGTTTTGTCCTCACCATCTTTGCAAACTTCTGATGACTTTGAGGCCTTGCAGGGGCATCATGTATTTCAATGGTTTCTTCTTCCTGATAGAACCCACATATCTTCTCTTTTTTATTGTATCCGGGTGTTTTTTAAGTTTACAGTGACCTTTTAAATTGACCTCTATTTTTTTACCCTTCCGATTGTGACTCAGGAGGTTTCTGAAAATTAGAAAGTATTCCTTTAGAATCCCTTGTTTCTGTCCTAGAATTCTTATCCCCAGTCTTAAGACTCCTTTATGCTCTATCATCTAACAGATGATCTACGTTAACATGGCGGAACAGAGTGTGGGCCAAAACCCTTTTCCTACTAGATCCTTTCTTAGTTTAACTTCTTATTACCTAGGGGGCCCCCTATAATCTGGTGCCAGGAAAAAAAAAAGTTATTGGACACCTCCACGGGGCAATTGTGGTGTCCAAATGGACGCCGGCTTTTCTCAGAAAATGTTTATCCACAGCGTTGGGAAAAATATTTTTAGTAAAAGTGGTCAGAGAAATAGCTGGAAATTATTTTAAGTTTGAAATGGCTGCTAGGGGCGTAACTGCAATCTTGAATCAAAAAAAATGTGTTCCCGTAAATTTTGCTATATTAACCTAAAAAAAAAAACATACCAAAGCAATTATTTTTTTAGAAAATTAACCATTTCTGTCGGAATTTCAAAAAAAGCCCTCTAGCGGCGACATGTGAAACTAACAAAACTTAAAATAATATAAAATTTATAGCTCAAGAAAAGCTCTTTTAACTAGCCCAAGTTTGTTAAAATCGGCGTAGCCGTTTTGAAAATACAGGGTGTTTTAATCCCCTTTAAATCCCCCCCTTCACTTTTTTTTTAGAATCAGAAAAAATTCTCAAACATAAAGGTTTTAAAAATATCCTCAACTTTTAAAATCAGGTATGTTTATGTTAAATTTAATTTTGCAAAATTAACATAAACATACTTTTTAGATTAAAATTTTTTGTACGCGTTTTATTTCAGAAACTTGAAAAAAATTTTTCAGATATTTCTTGACCATTTTTTAAAAAATATTTTCCCAACGCTTGGATAACTGGGGGCCCCCAGCCGCGTCCTGTGGACACCCGGTACTTTGTACCAGTCTGGAGCTGATCATATGAGAGCTCATTCCCCTGATGAAAGCTAGGCTGTCCGAGTAAATTATAATATATTTTATATTCGCTAATACTAAATAGCTAGAATAAGCAATTTGGTATTTTGATACCCAAACCGTTTTACAAAATATTATATAATTCTTATGTTCTGGTTAATTATGGATAGTTCTAGTAAGTATTTATTATATAATGAGTTTAATAGTGTTCCATATATTGACCGGACATAGGCGTTATAAATAATGACCAATTACACAGGCCTACAAAAAAATTGGTGTGTGCTGGGTGTCGGACTAGGATTTTCTGGAGTTTTTTTTTCCGCTTAACACGAATCCGAGATCAAAATTGGGGGTTAAACGGCAAATAATCAAGAAAAGGCGTAATTTCAGATATGAAAGTTTTTTTAAATCAAAATCTAAAACTTTAAAGAATAAAAAAAAAAATTTTATGGGACATAAACTATGTATTTTTACAAGACCTTTAATTTAAGTTATATTTCTTTTTGTCTATATGCAAATTTTTCAAGTAATATTCAAAAAATCTAATTTTTGGGATTTTAGGGTATACCTCTGGAAAAAATTTGAAAACTAAAATTTCTTTATTTTTATATAAGTTCTGCAAATCTTGAGTCATTTGAGATTTAAATAAATAAAACAAACGATTTTTTTATTAAAAACTCAAAAATTTCATTAATAAAAAAAAATCCATTTTGGACTAATATTTGTTGTCAAAATTATATTTTTGTTTATATCTTCTTTATTATTTATATTTTAAAAGACAATTTAAAAAGATCTCTGTTTTGTTCTATAAAATTTTTGTATCTCTTATAGTTTATATAGTCATAGTCCAAACATTCCGTGGTCGCAGGTTTCTGCCGGTAAATGAACAGTGGGTTTTTTGGAGTTTTCTTGTTTTTTTGCTGCTCGACCCTCAAATTTACTTAGATTCGTGTTTAGCAAAAAAAAAATACACCAGAAAATCTTAGTCCGACATCCAGCACACACCACTTTTTTTTGACCTGTTTTATTAATATGGTCCATACCATATACATGTTTTGCTAGTATTACTTATGTGTACCTAATCAATTTCATTATTTTCCTGAAATATAGAAAAATCTGAATATGTAGCGCGATCTTATGCAATATTAGGGTCCTTCCACGCATCATCTATATTACTACCATTGTCAGTTTAGTCTTTGTACAATATAACAAGACTTTTCACATAACTACTATCATCTAAATACACACGCTTTAATTTTTATGCCATATTTTTCCGAGATTTGCCACAAGTAAACAATCTTAGAGTAGTAACATTTTTTACTTGTGACAAGTAAGTAAATTGTTTATATATTAAAGTGAAGTGCCCATATAAATAAATTTGGAAAACAAAACATTTGAATATCCATAAAACACATTAAAAATAATAAAAAAATTTATGATTCAAGGTCCAATTTCTAGTAAAGCGTCTGTAATAATAAATTTTCTATAAAGTTGATGGCCTTTCCCAAAACTAGACCATATAAATTTTCAAACGAGCATCCTCTTATCCTCCACTTTTTTTCGGTTTTTTGAGTGCTTTGCTATTATTTTAATAAATATTGGACGCCTTAAAACTGACAAAATTTAATGAAAATGTACGTGGAGCGATATACGTCTGAAATAGGGACCTCCTAGTGGTCAGATTGGTAACTATAACATACACCAAAGACTAAAAATTCTTTTTATTGGGCTTCTATACTAATTTTTAGAGATAGATTTTCTTAGTCTCTTTAATATTCTCAGGTCACTTGCGAAGTTTCAGTAAAACTACAGTTTAGGACTAGACAGGTCCCTTTTTTGACTTTACCTGTTCTTATATATAAAAAAAACTGAAATAGTCATCTTATATAATTTTTTTTACAAATCCCAAAAGAAGGCAATAAAAAACAATTGATCATCAAATAAAATTGATAGGGGTCAGTTTGATATGTTTTTAAATGGTATGTCATATTTTTTATGTTACTATCTGGTTCCTTGTATCTTCTGATCTAAAATTGTTTCAAATTAAAAAACGTCTATTTTTAAAAGTTCAAATTAAAATACAGATAGGATAACTAAACTAGCAGTTTGTACAACAAGAGTGGATATGTTGTCCATTTTGCACAAGGAAGAAGTTTGAGTACAACGACAGAGCGTTCGAGTGCGATGGGACAAAAATTCCTTTAGTTGTACTATATTTTATACAATATAGCAAATAAAAAACATCGAAGGCTTTTAAATATTTTTACAAATTACAAATATATAATTGGTAAATGTGGTTATATATGTATATATAGGTAGGTATATATATATATATATATATATATATATATATATATATATATATATATATATATATATATATATATATATATATATATATATATATATATATATATATATATATATATATATATATATTTGTTTGTCCACGTGATTCTGAAGTTATGGCTTGAGCTAAAGTGGTAGCCTTTAGCAGTGGCTAGAACCTAACGAAGCCCGTTTTAAATTTCGCCAGGGACAAAAATAGGAGCAAAAAGTGTTTTTTTACCGTTAGTCGCACGGAAGGCGTCTTACGGAGACAGAGGCTACTTAATATTGTCTCTCGCCTGGCGGAGACAGGCTTTTCATCTAGTATTATATTATAATGCTAAAATTTTTTAAATCTGAAGAATAATTTTTTACAATAATATTTTTTTAGAAGTAGATTCTAGCATATTTAAAAAAACAAAAAGAAATATAACCAATTGTAACACTTGATTTTTTAGTTGTCCGAATGACACGGTTTAAAAACAATTTAAAGCACATTAAAAAATCCTTTATAAATATAATTATTTAAATACAAATATTCCTACAAAAAAAAAACAGGCATGTCATCATTATTTCATTCCGAAGAGTTATTAAAATTTGCAAATTAAAAAAAAAGTAAAAAAAGCCATTGTTTTTAAAGTGCTGTAAAAAACACTCTAAAATAGGGGTGTGCGAATATTCGAATTTTCAAAATATTTGAGGCGAATCGAAGACGAATTATTAAATTTGAATTTTAAATCAAATATTTAAAATATTCGAATTATTCGAATAGTTCAAATCATTCAAATAGTTCGAAATATTTGAATAGTTTAAACTATTTAAATAATTTGAACTATATAAATATTTCGAACCATTTAAATAATTGGAATATCCAAAAGGTAAACTTTGTTTCTAATTATTCAGAAATAGAAATTGATTTTGGCGATAATTTTGAAAGGTTTGTAATAATTTGAAATTTCCAGTGTATTTCAATGCAACTAATTAATATTGGATCTACAATATTAAAAAAGTTTTTTTGATTCTTATAACTCAAAAATATATTTTAAAATTTTTTTCCTTTTTTTTGTTATTAATTTTAGTTGTTTTATTAAAAGGAGTTTGGGGGAAAAAAGACTTTTTTTTTTATTATAGACGTAATTTTAAATTCAAAGCTAAAGGTTTCGTTGCATTATTTTTTTAAAAAAAGATCCGATCATTATTGCTTATAAAATTAATTTTTAAACAAATACTATATTTGAATTGTGCACCTATTCGAATAGTTCGAATAGTTTGGATTATTCGAATATTTCCCATTATTCAAATATTTCCCCTTTCGAATGGGTCGAATATTAAATTTTTGAAATTTGAATCAAATATAACTTTTTAATTTGATTTGTTTCCTTTATTACACAACTCTTTAATAAACACCAATGAAAAAAAAATTTTGAAAAAGATATAAAAAATTTTAAAAGTGTTGCCCAAAATTTAAAATTTTAAAAAAACAAAAAAAATTTTAAAAATACTTTTTTTTAAGATTTGGAAAAAAAAATTAAAAAAAATCAAAAAAAAAAAAATATAAAATTTCAAGGGGGTTAATTTTTTGGGGCCCCCCAAAGGGGAACCCCAACTCTTCTCTAGGGTAAACAAAAAATGTTTTTTAAAATTATAATTATGTATAAAAAAAAAAAATAGTTATCAGATACACTAACCGATAGTTAATAGGAGTACTGCGCTTTTAAAAAAAATTTTTTTCTAATTGATAAAATTGAAGTTTCCATAATATCCTTCCTAATACTAACTGGGGTAATTTTTAACCCCCCAATCGATTTTTTCTTAAAAAAACAAGATAATTTCGTTTTGTTTTAAAAAAAGGGTTAAAAACCTTTTAGAAATGCTTATTAGACGATATTTCTAACTTTGTTTTTTGAAATAAAATTTTTAAAAAAAAAATAAATTTTTTTTAAGGTTTATAGTGTCTGGGGAAAAAATACCCCAGTCCGTAAACTTTTAGGCATGCAGAAACTATTTTCTTTTTTGAAAAATATTTTTTTAAAAATTTTAATTTGTATCGCCCCTCTTGCTAAAAACTTGAAGCTTTGGGTACAGAACGCAAGAATAAAACTTTTTTGGAATTCTTCCTTGAAAACTCGTCAACCCCCCCAAGGGGACTTTGTTTTCCCAAAACCCCTTAGTTTCCTATTCAGCCAAAAAAATTTTTTTTATTATCGACTAAAATCTTGAAAAAGTCAGTGGTGAGGCCAACTCGTATAAACCTGAAATAGTTCTGCACTACAATATAACTAAAGGTCCCTTTTTATCCCCCGGAAAAATTTTAAAAAAAGGGAAAAACTACCCCGAGAATGACAAACAGATGGCCAATGGTTTTTTTTTGGGCATCTCATTGATACCGCAGTCAAACCTTTTTTTCTATGGAAACTAAAAAACCCCCCGGGAAAAAAGTCATATCTAGATGCTAGGCGCAAATTTACCCTATGTTTAAAAAAAATTTTTAAAGGATCAAAAACGTGGAAAATTTGGGTTTTTAAGGATGGGGTTCAGCAACTAACCCCGATACATGATCATTTTTGGGGGTTTCCCCCCCTTTGGCGGCCCTCTTAAAATTTTGCGGAGAGATCACCTGGTCTTTTTTTATTTGCCCCCCAAAAAAGGGAAAAAAACCCGCAATAAATGCAAATCCCGTAAAAATCTTGTTTGCCTAGAACACAGTGAGAAAAAAGATTTTTGTGGACTCAAAATTTAAAAAAAAGTTTTACTTCAAAAAAAGTTTCTTTGGGATATCCTTTTATTTTAACTTTTTTATAATAAATATTTTTTATATATTTTATCAATTGTGATTGATTTAACGTCAAATTAAAAAAATTATAAAAAAATTAGAAAAAACAATAAATTAGCCGGGGGACAAAATTACCCCGTTAGTACTTTACGGGGTTTGAAGTCAGTCATATTAGGAAGGATATTAAAAAAACCTAAGTGCAAAATTTTTTCAAAAATAATTTAAAAAAAAAATTTTTCTGTTTTAACATGTCAGTGGGGGCTTTTTTAAGATTGGTGTATCATATAGGTATAGATAGTTATATAACAGAATTACCATCGTGGGACCCACAAAATTTTTCAGTTGTATCCACTAACACCCTTATATATTTTACCTTTTTTTTTGTAAATCAAAACACAAATATGGATTAAATAAATCAGGACATGATTTAATAAACAAACTTAAGTAAAAAATTAGAAAAAAAAAAAACATTTTCCACTTCCACGCATATTTTTTTTTTCAAGATGTAGAATGGATAGATAGGAATTTCAGTCAAGTGTACGAATATAATTTTTTTCATACTAATTTTACCCAAAATTTTTGGGGTAACTTATTGTAAAATACGTTCCTAAAATTGCAATTAAGCGAGTACAAAACAAAGAAATCAAAAAGTTTCCCCAAAATTTGAGCAAATCAAATTCTCACGAATGCACCGAATTGAGGTTTTTATTTTCAATGGTAAAAAAACTATGCAAATAATATTTTTTAAAAACAATTTCCCCAAAATATATATTAATTTCAATGTCATTGTGTTATCTTTATATAAAATTTTGATTTGGTAACCTTATTTCTATT